>PVIU01003924.1:0-135963 GCA_004026605.1 Ondatra zibethicus | reverse complement strand
TCTGCTTCTACGTCCGTGCTCACCAGCGTCTGCTTCTACGTCTGTGCTCACCAGCGTCTGCTTCTACGTCTGTGCTCACCAGCGTCTGCTTCTACGTCTGTGCTCACCAGCGTCTGCTTCTAGGTCCATGCTCACCAATTCTGCTTCTATGTTGTGCTCACCAGCGTCTGCTTCTATGTCCGTGCTCACCAGTTCTGCTTCTACGTCTGTGCTCACCAGTTCTGCTTCTACGTCCGTGCTCACCAGCGTCTGCTTCTACGTCTGTGCTCACCAGCGTCTGCTTCTACGTCTGTGCTCACCAGCGTCTGCTTCTACGTCTGTGCTCACCAGCGTCTGCTTCTACGTCTGTGCTCACCAGCGTCTGCTTCTACGTCTGTGCTCACCAGCGTCTGCTTCTACGTCTGTGCTCACCAGCGTCTGCTTCTTCACTGACAAATCACAGACCTGGTCAAAGGTGTTCCTTCTTCCCTTTCTCTCAAATCCATATACTGTAAGGATCCCAGGTAGTTAGTGTCCCCAGAAGCTAGCATGGGAAGGCTCTGTGGCATGAACTGCATTAAGCACTATGTACTGTGCACCAAGCACTGTGTGCTCATTATTAACACTGAGTGCAAGAGTAGGCTTTCTTCAGATTTCTGCCAGACACAAACAAGAAAGCCCTTCTTTAGAAACGGCTCTTTCCCTCTTAAATGTGTGTGCATTTTAATTGCTCATCACAGACTTTGTTTCCAATCTTAACACTTTATCTTGAGTAACAACAAGAGCTGTATTTTATTTGCTTTTTGTTTCTTTCAAGACAGGGCACTGACCACTGGGCAGTGTCTGCCTCCTGCCTCCACCATCTCCTGACACTCCTGGGGTGACACTGGCTGTTTTCCCTGTGCTGACTCCCACAGAAGGACCTCCCTCCTTCTCACATCACATGGGACTGGGGTTTCCAATCTACAAGTGCAAGGGAAGGTTTCTTCAGTAACCGTTACCTGAGTTCTTCAGAGGCCCAACCCGTCCTCCCTCATGCCCCCAACTATGAGACTTTGTCTTGTTGAGTCAGGGTCTCACTGCATAGTTCAGGCTGGCTTTGAACTCATGATCCTCCTGGCTCAGGCTCCCAAGTGCTGGGATTCCAAGTCTATACCAATAGTATTATGAAATGTTTTAACATTTATTTGTGTACTATTGTGGCTTAGTATTCATTTCCCCAATGGCTGAGCTTTCTTGTAGTAATAGAACATTAGAAACCATCATGTCTACTTCTTAATCACTGTAAACAGAGCAGTGCTTACCGTGAGTGCCCAAGGATCTTTGGGGCATGTTAGTTCAGAGCGCTTCAGATATATGCCACAGATAGGTCATATGGGAGCTTTAGTTTTGGCTTTTGTTTTGGGGTAGATTTGGTTTTTTGTTTGAGACAGGGTCCCTCTACATAGCCCTGGCTGTTCTGAAACTCTCTATAGAGACCAGGCTGACCTCAAACTCACAGAGATCTACCTGTTTCTGCCTCCCAAATTCTGGGATTAAAGGCAAGCACACCAGGCCCCTGCTTGGTTTTATTATTTTGTTTTTGGAACCCCACACTGATTTTTAAGTGGCTGCACTGGTCTAAATGCTTACCAGTCTTGTATGGGATTCTTCATTCCCTATATACCAAGGATGCCAACCTTAAACATTAACTTAAATAAACAAGTCTTTCGTCCCTTCAAACAAAACCTAGCCTTTCTCCAATGGCATCCTGCATGCTGACGTGCTCTTTCTTGGCTTACCTGGTGCGAATCAGAGAGGCGCATGCTTTCACCCGAGCCTCCGTCCACGCTGCTTCTCTCCGCTTTGCCTGACAGTTCTGCGTATTCTTCTCAGCCTTCTGGATATTACAGCCACTTGCTTCCACGGAAAACACTGCGCTCTCAGGCAAGGTTGCTGGGAAACACAAAAGATGGCCTGTTCCAGAGTGCACAGTGGAGGAACCGATGGCTTTGTTACTTGAGGGGACACTTGTCTGTCCACAAGATGACATACACAGGTCTGGCCCTGGACTCAGGTATGCCTCTGCCAATCTCCACCAGCCCCAAGGGTTCAGAGGATGCAGAGAAATCAGTTTTTGTAGGCACAGAATTGTCTTCTCCAGGCTCCGCAAACTAGAAAAAATAGCCAAGTGGAGATAGAGCACCGTGGTGAGATGGTCTGTGTTGGTTGCTTTATTTTCCTGAGGAGAAGAAAAGGAACAAAAAAATCTTTACTACAAAATGTTTTCATATAAAAATGAAAGCACCTAAAAGCCCAAGTTGTGTATGTTATAAACCAGAAGTATTCTTAAGGGTTATATGGGTCAAGTGAACTTTGTGTTTCAAACCATAACCTAGGGCCAGTAAGAGGGCTCAGCAGATAAAGGCATTTGCAGCCAAATCTAACGAAATGAGCTTGATCCTGCAAACATACATGGTGGCAAAAGAAAACAGACTCCACATGAAAGCTGTGGCTGGCTGGCACATGCACACATGTGCACATGTACACCCACACAAATATGAAACCATAAGCCTAGAAAATGATTCAGCAAATGGTTCCTAGAAACTCCTAGATACCTGTCCTAGGGTTTCTATTGCTGCGGAGGACAGCATGACCATGGCAACTCTTATAAAGGAGAACATTTCATTGGTGTTGGCTTATAGTTCAGAGGTTTAGTCCATTATCATCATAGTGGGTGACAGAGCGGCAGGCAGGCAGGTGCTGGAGAAGAAGCTGGAAGTTCTACATCTTGATCCACAAACAGCAGACGCAACTCCGTGTCATACTGAGCATAGCTTAAGCATAGGAGACCTCAGAGCCCACTCCCACAGTGACACACTTCCTCCAACAGGGCCACACCTCCTAATAGTGCCACTCCCTGTGGGGGCCATTTTCTTTCAAACCATCACAACACCCCAGTGCCATAATGCAGCAATGCATGTGTAAGTGGCCTGACAATGTTCAACACCAAAAATATAAATGCCATGGATTGTTCAACTCTCACCATAGTCCTGCTATGGTTATCTGGGGTCAGGCTGACGAGGGGTGAACTTGTGATGCTCAGGCACAGCTAACAACTTGATGGTATGAGCAGCACTCGGGGAGCACCTAAGGACAGGTCTAGACTGTCCTACTTAAGTGGGGAAGACCTCATAAGCTGACTTCCTTCCTATATGGAGTAACAGGGAAAAGAGCCTGCTAGTCACTCTGTCCCACATCACCTTGGCTGCCAGAAGAGGCTGTCGTCTCAGTGACACACCCTCCATCACGTCACACTGCCTCACTGCAGCCCAGAGACACAGGGCCCAGTAGCCACGGAGAGTGGACTCTGAAACCATGAGCTAAGCACATGTCTCCTGCTGAGTCCTGTTACAGTGATGAGGTCTGGTGTGGATTTTCTTACTAGGTACTGGTCTAATGGTTTCATTTTAACATTTCAGGGTTTTTCAACCCCAAGGTAATTTCCTTGAGGATTTGAAGGAATCCCATCTGCATCTTTGACTTGGCTTGGGACTTCTTACTCAGGACAACTCTGAAGCAGGATGTTGCTCCGCTTCCTTCTGACTTCCTTTCGAAGTCTCCTTGAGAGCCATCATCTCTCACCTAACCCACCACAAGGCAAATGTCCTGTGGGTTAGAGAAAAAGGTCCACTTTTTCCAAGTTATTACTGTGAGGTTGTTTTGTTGTTGTTGTTTGTTTGTTTTGTTGTTTTTATGTTATTTTTGTTTTTTCAAGAAAGAGTTTCTCTGTAGCTTTGGAGCCTGTCCTGGAACTAGCTCTTGTAGACCAGGCTGGCCTTGAACTCACAGAGATCCACCTGCCTCTGCCTCCCAAATGCTGGGATTAAAGGCGTGCACCACCACCGCCCGGCTCACGTTTTCCAAGTTAGTCTGCAGAGAGTAGATGGCAGAATGAAACTACCTTCAACCTGATGTGAGATCTAAGGGAAGGCCAGCCTGTCCAGGTCACATTCCTGCACAGAACCAAACTGAGTGTCAAACAGAGGCCAAACTACCTAGTCCACAGCCCACAGCGACCACTACAGCAGGAAGTGGAAGCCTGCTGAGTTGTAGGAGCATTCCTATGCCAAGAGGGAAGCCACGAAATAGACCCATTTGTTTGGTGACACCAACCTGCCTTGTTTTAACTACTTCTATTGCTTATGGTTTTCCCATCTTTGAAAGGCCACTAAGAGCCCTGGGTTCAATCCTGAATTATGGTATACATCTATCACAGATGTTACCTAATTGCTGAACAATGAATTCTAAAGTCAGGCTGTGCCTTTCTGAGCTGGCTTAGTGTGTGAAGGGGCCTGCTGCCACGCCTGACGGTCTGAGCTCAACCCCTGGAAATCACATGGTAGAAGGACAGACTAACTCCCACCAGTTGTCTTCTGACCTCCACATATGCGATGGCATATGTGTCCCCACCACCTCTAAGTAAATGAACAACATGTAAAAACAGTATTTTAATTATGCCTTTTATTTTATTTCTAATAAGAACATGTCTGGATGATCTCCTTCAGCTCCTATCTATAATGCACTCTATTACTCAAACTACATTGCCACTGGGAAGGCAGGTGTATGTTAGTGTGAAGTAGGTGCCACACACAGACCGTGATCCCTCCCCTCCCCTGCTTTTTTTAAACAGGGTATGTATGTATATATGTAGCCTAGACTGACTGGCCTTGAACTTGTGATGCTCCTATCACAACCTTCTGAGTGCTGCAATTACAAACACACATCAATATTCTGGGCTCTAGACTATGATTCAGATAGCATTATTAATAAAGTTTACTGGTGTGGTAATTTGAATATAATTGGCCCCCATAACCCCAAAGGGAGTGGCACTATTAGGAAGTGCGGCCTTGTTGGAGAAAGTGTGTCACTGCAGAGGCGCGCTTTGAGGCCTCTTTTGCTCAAGCTTTGCTCAATGTGACACTCCTGTTGCCTGCAAGATATAGGATTCTCAGCCCCTTCTCCAGCACCATGTCTGCCTGTATGCTGCCATGCTCCCAGCGATGATGACGATGGACTGAACCTCTAACAAGCCACCCATGAAATGTTTTCCTTTATAAGAGGAAAACATTTGCCATGGTCATGGTGTCTCTTCAGAGCAATAGAAACCCTAAGACAACTGGTATGCTAAACTAATAAACAAGGGTTTGATGGCATAGTAGATATGTCCCTCTTTGGACATTAGATTCCATCTGAATGTGTTTCAGGGATTAGAACTAGAACAACGGGAACTAGAGACGACTCAGTGGTTAAGAGTTCTTGTTGCTCTTGCAGAGGACCCAGGTTTGGTTCCCAGCACCCACACTGCGTAGCTTACAACCAACTGTACTCCAGCTCCAGGGGGATCCAGTGTCTCTAGGCTCCTCAGTGCCTGCACTCCATGGCCATACCCACAACACATATATACACATAATTAAAATTTAAAATATCTTTGAAAAAAATCTAAAAAACAACTCACTCATAATCCTACCACTCTGAGTATATATTCCTCATAAAAATAAAACTTCTAAAAAGAAGACTTCTAAGCAATAATTCTCATCTTAGCATAGGACGAATATTCCAAGCACATCTATTATAGAAGCTCTGAGCTTCAGGTCAATAATGACACGCTGATAGTTTCCTTCTGTAATCCCAGCCCTCAATTCTGCTTTTAGCAGGAAGTTTGTTTCTCAGGGAATAAACTACTCTGATGTCCTTGGCACAGGGAAGTGCGAGAACAAGCGACGGAACCACTCACCAAGTTTGCTGCAATCTCCAGCGCTTCCTGGTGTCTCCCCAGGTGAGCCAGACACCGAGCCTGGCCTTCCTGGACATCCCTTTTCATGGCAAAATTGGTAGATGGCAACTGTTCAGAGATGCTGGAGTATTCTCGCAGTGCTTCCTGGTAATTATTAGAAGAAAAAAGGGAAGGCATAAAGAGGGTATATAAAGAATCTAGTGCAGAGATGACTGTTCCCTCTGCAGAAAGTATTCTAACTGACCCCTCCAATGACCTATGGAAGACCTAAGTGTTTCAACCAGGACTATTTAATGTTTTTCTAAAAAGGCACAGACAGAATGGCTGCAGGACATAATGTCTACAGCTATGGTAAGTATCACAGTATTAGAGCTAGTACATTCTAGAGGCAAACAGAATAGGCGTTGAGTCCTGGATTTACTGGGACGTGTGTGTGTGTGTGTGTGTGTGTGTGTGTGTGTGTATGTGTGTGTGTTATAGATTAGTTAGTCTGACCGTGAACTCACAAGAATCCACCTGCCTCTGCCTCCACTTCCCAAGCATTGTGACTGAAGGCATATGCCACAAGGACCAGCTATATACCTTATTAATATTTGCATAAATATGAAATGGGACATATATGTGAAGCACTCTGGATTCCAATTGTTCATTCTTCCCCTTTCCTGCATATTTTGGGGTATTTTGTCCCTGTGACGCACTGGAGAGTCACACGTAAGTCAATATAAAGCCTGAGGAAGCAGACCTATAGGAACTCCCAAAATATTCTTTGGTTGGAATTATAAAAAACTAGAACATAGAATGGACCCCATAGAAAAGACCAAGACTTAGGCTTCTAAGATTATCTACAGGTATCACCGAAGACTAACTCCATCTCTACAGAGCACACTCCAACCTTGGCGCACACCGCTCTTTACATGTGCTATTTAGTAGAACAAGCGCCCATCACAAGCATCGTAGTCTGACACGTGTTGACTCCCACCTCGTATTCCTGTCGTCGGTAGGCCAGGTCCCCTCTAAATTTCTTGAGAGTGAGAACTTCGGAATCATCGCTACTTTCCATCTCTCCATTAAACCACTAGAAATCAAGAAGATGGCGTTTATGAGGAAGAGTGAAGCTAGGCTTTCCCACTTCGCGATCAAAAGCAGTTCCCATAATACAACTATTTAACTGCCAAGGACAGATTTCTTCAGGATGAGACTCAAGAGAAGACAGTGGACACAGAGTGGCTATATTTTATTTGGTGTTTGGAACAGGGTCTCATTATCTGCACCCCCAAGTGCTGAGATTACAGACACGATCACACAGACCAAATGACAGGCAGTTGTATGCACAGTATATGTGTGTGTACAGGTGTGTGTATGCTGTGCCTGGGTGGTGGAAGGGCAGGAAATCAATGTCATTTGTCTTTCTCTATCAGTCTCCATCTTATTACTTCAAGACAGGGTCTCTCACTGAACCTGGAGCCTGCCATTTGGCTAGACTGGCTACCAGCAAGCCCTAGGATGCTCCTGTCTCCACTTTCCAGGGCCGGCTGCCATACTCAGTTTTTCACACGGGTGCTCAGGTCTGCAGGCTTGGTATCAAACACTGCCCACTGAGCCCCCCGCAACCCAGCCACCAGTGACAATCTTAATGATGGCCTGACTTTCTAAAAACATTTTTTAATTTATTAAATATGTGAGGTCAGATCCATGCCACGGTGCATATGTGGAGGTCAGGACACTCTTTGCTGAAGTCAGTTCTCTCCTTCTACTGTGTGGGTTCTGGTGACAGAACTTGGAGGAAAAGAAAAAAAGAAAGAAAAGAAAAATAGCACACACATTTTCAACCACATCCTGCATGGTGCCAAGGACTTTTAAAGTGTTATCTGGGGCTGGAGAGATGGCTCAGCCGTTAAAGGCTAGGCTCACAACCAAAAATATAGTGTTATCTGTTTTCTTTTAGAGCAACGAAGTGAAAAGGGACTGGCACTCCTATGCACAAGCCACACAAGACTGTGGTTATGGCGGCAGTGCTGTGGTGAAAACGTCACACTGGCACACAGAGAATCCAAGCAAAGGAAAGGAAGGTCTGGGCACCCCAGACAGACTCAGGAGAATCTGAAGTCATGCCTCTAAGAACGCTTCCCTCTTCTGGTTTAAAGCCCCTGCATACAAAGTGAGATTCAGATTTAACTCCCAGAGAAAGAACACAAAAAAAGGATGAAAAGCATTCTGTACGCCCAAAGAAGTGTCTCCTACTCCATTTTACAACAAAACCCGCTGAGGCTGAAGAAAGTCTGTCTCTAAATTCTGTTGACTCAAATTTATTTAGCACATTCTGATGGCTTGGCTGCATTTCTAAAACACTTCACTAAGTACCAAGACTCATCACACGCTTGCTAACTTAGTTTCTCTCCTTCTCCCGAGTCATCACGGTAGGGAAAACTTGGTTCTATTCTTCAAACACCATGTCACTCAAGACTAGATATTTGAGCCACAGTTAGCTTCAGCACTCAGAAGCTATCTACTCACATACTGTTTTTAACTAGCCAGTCTCAACTTCTTAACAATAACACATAAACCTTCATCCAATTTTCACTATCCTACTAGGAAACGATGGAACAAAATCGACTTTAAATTATTTTATTTTTCCAAGCAGCCAGCTGGCCTGCAAGAATGCGCAGTTGATCACCTGGGCGGGGCTGGGGGCAGTGAGCTGTTGTGTGGCACTAGCCCCGGGGCCGGGGTCAGGGAGGTGTGTGGCACTGGCCGGGGCCGGCCAGCGGGACGTACTGGCTAGGGGATGGTGGGGGGAGGGCAAAAAGGGGAGGTGCAGAAACCACGAGGCTGGGAGAGTGAGGCGGCCGTGCTTACAAGCCTCCGGCTCCAGGGCGGCTAGACAGTGACGGTGGCTGGCCTCGCCGCAGACAGGCTCCGGTGCGGGGCGGCAGGAGGCCAGCCGTCTCACCTGCGGCTCGCAGAGCTTGGCGCCGTAGGGCGCGGGCGGCTCGGGCCGCCGCTCCGGCCTCTGCTCGAACACTGAGTCCTCAAATTCGCCGCCGAGCACCCAGCACCCGGCCTCCATCGCGTGTGCACGCAGCCAGGCCCGGGAAGGAGGTGACACTTAAAATCGGCTCCCAGCCCCACTCCTCCAAAACGCGACGCAGCAGCCAGACGAGGTAGTGTCGAGAGCGGCGCCGGCGCGCAGCCCGCCCGGAAGCGGTGGGCTGTCGGCCGGAGCGTAGAATTCTGGGAGTAGTAGTCTTCCAGCGGCCGCGCATAGAGTTGTTATCCCAAACTGGAGCAGAAATTATACCGGACTCTCGGGCTTCTTGAAGCTCACAATTTGACTTCTCCGTGTCAGGAGCTGGATAGAATACTCTTTCCCTGCTTACCTCGAAAAGTCGGGGTCCCTAAGGGAGCCGGTTAACTTCTTAAAGACCAGTTTTAAACACTGGCAGTATTCTCATTGTGTTACCCGTCCCCCCATTTTATTTTGCATTTTCTGCCTTCTCCTAATAACAACTGCGAGAAAGGCAGTAATTCCTGTTTTGTAAACGAAAATATTGGGCTTGAAGAGATCAAGTAAACTAGCTGAAAAGCCCTTTGTCTCTAGAGACCAGAACTACTCACGTGTAAAAAATTAGACATTGAAATTTAGACTCAATCAGACTAGCAGAATTTTGAGACTTTAAAGAAACGTCTTGACTCTAGAAAGTAAAGGCTGTGGACAAAACACTAGTGCAGAGCTAGTTATGACGCTTTTTTGTTTTTCCTCGCACTTGATCCTCTTCCACCATTTGTCTTGAAGGGTTCTTTCTCTTATGGGCAACCTAAGCCACCTCCCCCAGTTTCGAAATCCATCTGCTCGTAACACACAATGTGGAACCTAGCTTCGTATTCAACAGCCTCATTGGAAGACTCCACTTATGCAGCCTCCAGGCGGTAGCTACTGATGGATTCATCCAGGGGAAGTCCATTTTTAACAGCTGGTGGGGGCGGGGTGTTATTTTGTTTTCTCATCAGAAATGCAATACTCCATATTAAGAATGTATTTGGATCTTATAGAAAAATAAGATAAAAATAAATCCATAATACTATCACCAAGGGGAAAAAATGAGATCCTAAAAAGGGAGAGATATTTGCCCTAATTCTGGTATGCATCTTGGAAGGCAATACACAGTACTGAGCCTTGTGTGTCTGGCTTCACGATCCTTGTCTCACTAGCTGTTCAGCCCAGTATGTGAAATGGGTATTGATTAAAATAAGGCTTAAAAAGTTTGTCAGGTGGCCAGAGAGTAACATGTATTCATTTAAAATCTCTGCTTCAGGAGAGCCTAAAAGCAGAGCAAAGGAGGCGAGGGAATTTCTTTTAGTCTTTTCTTTATGAAAGCTGTTTGCTCTCAGAATTTCTTCCCTCCTGCTCTGAAGCCAGCTAGCTCTAGCCCCTGCCCAGCAACTGACTGTGCTACAGCTTGTGCTGAGAAGGCAGCAAGTTGTTTTAGGGCTGCATGTGGGTGATAGTTGCTGTGGTATGGTCTATCTGGACACTGTGAATATATATTGTTCTCACTGGTTGATAAAGATGCTTCAGTGTATGGCAAGGCAGGATAGAGCCAGGAGGGAAATCCAAGCAGAGACACAGGAGAAGAAGGGCAGAGTCTGGGAGATGCCAGCCAGTCACGAAGGAAGCAAGACATTGTAGAAAATGAGTTAAAGCCAGAGGCCACGGGGAGATACACAGATTAACAGAAATGGATTCATTTAAATGTTAGAGCTAACGAGTAATAAGCCTGAGCCATTGGCCAAGCATTTATAATTACTATTAAGTCTCTGAGTGGTTATTTGGGAACTGGCAGATGGGAGAGAAACCTCGAGTTACAAATAGCACCCTGTTTAAAGAGAGAGGAACCTGTGATTACAGACAGTTCTCTGCCCGTTGGGCTCAAGATTCCTGGGCTCAGAAGTTTCCAACCTTTTTTCACTAAGAGCCTCCTTGGCTACTTAATTCCCACGGTCATGGCAGATTTGTGTACAAAATAAAGCTATGTTTATTGACTAATAATTGCTTCCCTTTCTTTTGAAAAACTGAACCCAAATCCTACCTAATAGCCAGTCCAAGCTTCTACTCAGCTTGAGTCTACCAGCATTGCCTTGGTATATGATAGAATTCCAGTTGAAAGTGAGAATAGTTGTTAGGACCCTAAGAAGCCTGATAGACAGCAAACTAGTTAGAATTAGGAATTTCCTAATAATACATGTTAAGTTGGGGGCTTAGGCCCCAGCCCCTTGCACCTATCCTAGCCCCCTGACCCTGAGAGTTAGCACTCTGGACTCCAAATCCGAGCAGGCCAGGTCCTGACCCCTCCCTGGGGGGGGGGTGCTCAGGACAATGCCCACAGAATATTTAGTGAACTCCTAAAAGAGGAACATGTGGTCTCCTTTCCTTCCTCCCGATGGTCACGTTCGTGGCCCCTTGGGGCCACCCGAGAGTGCAGAACGCCCATTAAACCTGGATATCTCTTAATTCGGCTTGTTTTGATTAGGCTTGATTGGGAATTTTGCGTTGGCAGAGAGCTCGTGTTAGGAAAATATTCCTAATATCTTGGAGGTCCCACTGAGATAGGGCAGGCCCTTTCCACGCGGCAGGCAGTGTATTGAAAGCCCCCTAAGTCTACAATCTGAGTTCTCCACCCATGCTAAAACCAGCTCCTGGGCAACAGCGGCTGTGTCTTGTTGAGTCCCTTTTCTTGTCTATGCTATAGGGTTTTGGGGGGACCCATTCGTACTTATTTTTGTCGTTTTTTGGATTCCTGTCCAAGTCACGGCCCGCACCAGGAGTTTGATTCCCAGCAGCGGTCAGACCAGTGGGACTGGCCTTGGCTGAGATGGAGATCTGTTTGTTTTGGGATGCCAGACATTCGATTTCCACGGCCCCATTTGGACCTAAGAGCCATTTTGGTGGATGCGCTGGAGTGGACTTAGGTCACTTGGTTGGGCATAGACTTTAAAATGGATACTTGCGGTTCAAAACCGGATCCACTGTCTCCCCTAGGGTGCCTCCTACAAAATCTCTTTAAACTGGGCTTGACCAACACAGTCTGTCTCGGAAGGCTAATTTCCCTATGCTGTAAGATTTGGCCTCAGTACGACCTTGACAATGGGACACGTTGGCCACCAGAAGGAAGCCTTGAGCTTACCGTCCTCCGAGACCTAGAAATTTTGTTGCTGAAAGGACAAATGGACAGAGCTTACATATGTCCACGGGTTTTGGGCTCTGTGCTCCCACCCTTCCCTCAGTAGCCAGTGCCTCGCAGCACCAATCTTGGTCACTAAAGCTACAGTGCCTCCAAATTCCCAGTCATCTGGAAATTGGGACCCGGCAACCCCAGTTGGACCATGCAACCAGAGGCACTGGCCCCTCCCACACTCCCTCAAGCCCACACTACCCAACCCCCTCCTGTGGACCAACATTCTCCACATTCCTCTCCTTCCTCATCTACCCCCTCCATTCTTAATCCGGAGGCTCAAGGTCAACTTTCACCTTACCCACCTTCTCCTCCCCCTCTTACTTCATCTCTCCAACCTTGGACCCCCTCTGTGCACTGGGCTAGCCCCTCCCAATCCTCCCCAGTCTCTTCCCATACCAGATCCCATTATAGCTCTGCCCTTCTCTGTCCACTCCGGGAGGTGGGGGGGAGGGGGGTGGCGGGTGCTAATGACATTATGAAAGTTCATGTTCCCTTTTCTCTTCCAGATCTCTCTCAGATAGAAAAGCGACTAGGTTCCTTTTCCACTAACCCTTCTGCTTATATCAAGGAGTTTCGTTATTTGTCCCAGACCTATGATCTTACCTGGCATGACTATTGCATCATCTAAGCTTCTACTCTCACTCCTGAGGAGTGAAGTAGAATTCAGGCAGCATGCAGAGCAGACTCATTTGATAGACAGAACAGTCCCTGTGGGAGAAGTGGCTGTGCCGGCCACAGAACCACACTGGGACTATCAACCCGGCCAAGGCGGCCGTCAGAGGCAGGACATCATGGTCCATTGTCTCCTTCAGGGTATGGAAATGGTCTCAGAAAAAGTAGTTAATTTTGACAAACTCCAAGAGATTACACAGCTAGCAGATGAAAATCCAGCCATTTTTTAAAATTGGTTGCAAGAGACCATGGTCCAATATACCAGGTTAGATCCAGCTTCCCCAGCAGGAGCCACAGTCTTGGCTACCCATTTTATTTCTCAGGCAGCACCAGATATTAGGAAAAAGCTAAGAAAGGTTGAGGATGGTCCCCAAACCCCTATATGGGAATTGATGAAAATGGCCTTTAAAGTTTTTAATGCCCGAGAGGATTCAGCTGAGTCTTCCCGACAGACAAGGCTACAGCAGGCAGCTAACCTACAGGCCCAGGCCTTAGCAGCTGCCCTAAGGTCACAGGAAGGGGAACAAGGGAAGCGAACCACAAAGCTGTACCCTGATGGAGCCCAGTCTAAGTCAACCTCACAGGCAAACTATTTCAAGTGTGGCCTAAATGGTCACATGTGGCACGATATTGCACTACACCTGCTCCAAGGTTGTGCCCTATGTGCCAGCAACCTGGACACTGGAAATTACAATACCCCCATGTGGGCTTGTCCTCTATGCCACGCCATGGAGGTCCAGCATCACCACCTGCAAGTGAAACTGTTCCAGCCCTCGAACTTCTCAGCCTTGCAGAGGATTGACGCTGCCCAGACTTGGAGCATCCCGTAACCCTCTCCGAGCCTAGGGTAATGCTACAGGTAGCAGGTAAGTCCATTATTTTTTTATTGGACACAGGAGCTACCTATTCTGTTCTAACATCTCACTCTGGCCTTACGTTCCCCTTACCAATTTCAGTTATGGGGGTAGATGGGGCCCGTTCCTCCCCACTTAAAACTCTGCCACTGCCCTGCATTCCTGGAGGACAATTTTTCTCTTAGTCTTTTTTAGTGATACCTGCTTGCCCAGCACCTTCACTGGGTCGAGATATCCTTAGCCACTTCAGGGCCACACTCAGCCCCCACACACTCTCCTGAGTCACACTTTCTTCTCACTTTAACAGCCTCTCAGGTTCCTGCCCCAGACTGTTCTGTCCCTACTCTCCCTGATCCAGTAGATCCTCAAGTATGGGACACTTCTACTCCTGTGATCGCTAGTCACCACCAGCCAGTGCTAGTCCGCCTTAAAGTCCCTTCATCCTTCCTTTCCAGACCCCAGTTTCCTATTCCTGAAACCCACTGCTGAGGCCTTAATCCTATCATTACTCGTCTCCTGTCTCAAGGACTTTTAATTCCTACCAACTCACCCTGCAACACCCCAATTCTTCCTGTGCGGAAGTCCTCTGGCGCTGACCGCCTAGTTCAAGACCTCCGCCTCATAAATGGGGCAGTCATTCTAGTTCACCCAGTGGTTAACAACCCTTACAATCTCCTGTCTAACGTCCCTCCTGCCACCTCCTACTTTACAGTTCTAGACCTAAAAGATACCTTCCTCACTGTCCCTTTACACCCTGACTCATACTTCCTCTTTGCCTTCACCTGGGAGGACCCTGACCATGTGAGACAGCTTACATGGACTGTTCTCCCTCAGGGTTTTCGGGACAGCCCCCAGTTCTTCGGCCAAGCTCTGGCTCGAGATCTCTCAAACTTTGATGCGGGTTCCAGCATGCTCCTCCAGTACGTGGATGAACTACTTCTCTGCAGTCCTACATTGTCTCTATCCCAACAGGCCACCTCCTAAACTTCCTCGGATCCCTGGGATATCGAGTTTCACCAAACAAGGCTCAGCTATGCTCTTCTACAGTGTATATTTGGGTGTCCAACTTAGCCCAGGGTCTAAGACCCTCACCTCTGACAGGCTCTAGGCATTGCGAGATTTACAGCCCCCAACCACAGGGGCTCAGATCCTCTCATTTTTGGGTTTGTTGGGGTTCTTCCACCATTGGATCCCTAACTTTGCCATTACAGCCAAGCCTCTGTGCCAGGCAGCCAGAGAGAGGCCCACAGGGCCTCTCACCCACCTGGCCACCGTCCATCGCCACCTCTCCCTACTGCGGGATGCCCTTCTAACAGCTCCTGCCCTTGCTCTTCCGGACCCCACAAAGCCTTACAATCTCTATGGATGAGAGGTCAGCAGTGGCCACAGGGGATCTAACCCAACAGGCTGGGCCTTAAAATTGGGCAGTCGCCTTTTTATTCAAACAGCTGGATGTCACCTTCTGTGGATGGCAACCATGCCCGAGAGCCCTGGCAGCAGCAGCTGAACTCACTCGGGAGGCTCTCAAGATCGCCTTGTCTGGGCCAGTCACAGTATGTTTCACCCATCACCTCTCAGACCTTCTGAGACATTCCTCTCTCTCCCTCCTTGGGCCTTCACAAGTCCAGACTTTTCACTTACTGTTTCTAGAAAACCCCCAAATTACTTTGGCTTCCAGTCCTGCCCTAAACCCTGCAACTCTTCTCCCTGTTCCCTGCCCCTCTGGTACCTCCTCTCACCCTTACCCAGAGGCTGTAGAGGCTTTAATATCACCCCGGTGGCCAGGTCTTCTAGACCAGCCACTTGCATATCCCCAACTCACCCTGTTTGTTGACGGAAGTTCCCTTATAGATATATCAGGAAACTGACAGGCAGCGTATGCAGTGGTCACTTCCACTGACATAGTTGAAGCCTGCCAATGGTAATCTCCTCACAAAAGGCTAAATTAGTTGCCTTGACCAGGGCACTCCAAATAGCCAAGGGCTAATGGGCTAATATCTACACTGACTCTAAATATGCCTTCTTGATAGCCCACACTCATTCTACACTCTGGAAGGAAAGGGGCTTCCTTACTACCAAGGGCACTCGCATAGTTAGTGGACCCCTTATAGCCAACCTTTTGGAGGCCCTCCAGCTCCCCACAGAAGTAGCCATTATTCACTGTCAAGGACATCAGTTCTCTAAGGATGCAGTAGCCTTGGGCAATGCCAAGGCTGACTCAGTAGCCCTGGGGCTGGCCTCCAGCTCCTCGGACTCCACAGAACATATTTTGTTCTTTTTTTTTTTTAAAGATTTATTTATTTATTCAGTATCCTGTCTGTAAGCCAGAAGAGGGCACCAGATCTTTTTTTTTTTTTTTTTTACCAGATCTCATTATAGGTGGTTGTGAGCCACCATGTGGTTGCTGGGGAATTGAACTCAGGACCTCTGGAAGAGCAGTCAGTGCTCTTAACCACTGAGCCATCTCTCCAGACCCATATTTTGTTCTTAACTCCCTCCTATCAGCCCTGTTACCAACCTAAAGAGAGGGACAAGCTTATAAAAAAAAGGGGGGCCACAAAAACAAAGGACAGATGGTTCTATTTAAATAACTGTCTCATTCTCCTCAAGACCAGGCATTGTCAATCATTTCAAACATCCACTGGACCTTACACATAGGCCCCAAAGCTTTGTTCCGCTTCTTGGAGCCCCTTTTTGACCCCACCCATCTCTGAGATTCTATTTTACAGGTTCACTCCTCCTGCCAGATGTGTGCCCAGGCCGACCCACAAGGGGCTCTCCACATACACCAGTCTCTACACCAGCTTCGCGGACACCAACCCGGCAAAGACTGGCAGGTTGATTTTGCTCATATGCCTACTCATAAAAAACTTCGTTATCTCTTAATACTTGTGGACACTTTTACAGGATGGATATAAGCGTTTCCAGTCTCCAGGGAAACAGCAGATATGGTGGCTCAGGTACTCCAAGACCACATAATTCCTCGGTTTGGTGTCCCACAAACCACCCAGACGGACAATGGGCCAGCCTTCACTGCCAGGAAGTAAAGCTCGTGTCAGAGGCTCTCAACATCTGGAAATTCCACACCCGCTACCATCCACAATCCTCTGGAAAGGTCGAGAGGGCCAATGGACTCATCAAGCAACAGCTAACCAAGCTCTCCATTGAATTCAGGTTATCTTGGCCCTCCCTTCTCCCCATTGCCGACTCGCCTCAGGACCACCCCACGTACCCCTATGGGCCTGAGCCCTTTTGAGCTGCTTTATGACAGGCCCTTTCTCCTTAACCATCACCTCCCAGTTCAAACTCTTCCACTGGCGGGTACCTACCCTACCTCTCCCTTTTAAGGTCCCTTCTCTGTTCACATGCTGACAGTTGTCTCCCTGCCACCACACCAGTGAACCCTAATGCCCCTAAACCTGCCCCACTCTCCCCAGGGGACAGAGTACTCCTCAAACAGTTAACTCCTAGGTCTCTCAAACCTTGATGGACAGGACTTCACACAGTAATCCTCACCACCCCCTCGGCTGCCAAGCTCTTGGGACACCCATGCTGGTACCATCTCTCCAGGCTCAAGCGGGCGCCTACTCAAGACTTGGTCTGTCCAGCAGACAGGACCTTCCACCCTCCGGTTTTCCAGGGTGCCACGATAAAGGGCCTACCTGCTCCTCATTCTGGCACACCCATCTTTGGTGCTAACAATTTTTTTCCTAGACACCTGCCTTCTCATCTCCCCCAAGGAACAGATGGCTGACGTCTCCAGGATGACAGTACATGGGATGCCTCTCCAGCCACACCTCTCGCTGAATGTGGACACCTAGCTTTCCCCTTCCCCACGTCGCCCTGTGCCCGCAGGAAGTAGCCAGATTTGAGTCTATGCCCTTTTTTCCAAAGAGAGCCTAAATGTTTGTCATAATTACCACTCCAATTTTCTGTCACCTCTATATCCAAAGAGTCTGAATGTTAAATTGGGAGCTTAGGCCTCAGCCCCCTGACCCTGAGAGTTAGCACTCTGGACTCCAAATCCCAGCAGGCCAGGTCCTGACCCCTCCCAGGGGAGGGGAGCCTCAGAACCACTCCCACAGAATATTTAGGTGAACTCCCAAAAGAGGACACGGGTGGTCTCTTTTCCTTCCTCAGGGCCACCCGAGAGTGCAGAACTCCCATTAAACCTGAATATCTCTTAATTTGGCTTGTTTTGATTTGGCTTGATTGGGAATTTTGCATCAGCAGAGAGCTCGCGTTAGGAAAATATTCCTAACAATACAGTTTGAGTCCCCTATTGCAGTTTGTTGTGAGATATTTGATTACACTATGTAAAGATATGTCCCTGGGATTGTTTCAATAAAAAGCTAAATGATTGGGTAATAAAAAGCTAAATTACCAATAAGAAGGCAGGAGGTATAGGTGGGACTTCTAGAAAGAGAGAGCTCTGGGAGGAAGAAATGGGGAGTCACCAGCCAGACACAGAGGAAGTAGGACATGTATAAGGAGAAAAGCTATGAGCCATGTAACAGCACTTAGATCAATAGAAATGGGTTAATTTAAGTTTTAAGAGCTGGTTAGAAACAAGTCTAAGCTAAGGCTGAGCTTTCATAATTAGTAATAAGTCTCTATGTCATTATTTGGGAGCTGGCTGGTGGGACAGAGAAAGACTTGCTACAGCAGTTGAGGAGCCAGGGTCTGGGAACCTGAGCTGCAAAACACTGTCTCACGTGGTAAGCCCAAGATAGTAAACCACTGAAACAAGAGGGCATCAGACACTGTAACAGGTAAATCTATGTATGTGCCAACCATAAAATTATTTTCAATGATACTTCATAACTGTAATCTTGCTACTGTTATGAATCATAATGTAAATATTTTTGGAGATACTGGATTGTCAAAGAGGTTGAGGCCCACAGGTTGAGAATCACTAGGTTCGAGAGTAACCAGGATTTCTACAGCTAGCAAACTGAGTGGTTGTGATTTTTAAAAACTGTTCCCATAGCTTAATAGCTATAAAAATCTTATTTTTGACTGAGGTGCCTGTTTGAGTTGCTCATCACAAACCAGCTACCCCATTTTCAGGCAACACTCTGCCCTACTATCTCCCCCATTGCAGCATTCCATGCACTGTAGACAGTGGGAAGGTTGAACACTGTCTTTTTTCACCCTTGGAAACCTAGCTCCCATTTAAGTCCTTGGCCAGAGCAGTTTAGCCTGCTAAACAGATGGGTGATTGTAAAGGAGGAGCAGTAAGGAAGGCAGGAAAAGTCTTCTCACCTGTGGCTCTCGTGATGGTGTCCTGCCTGTGATCTGGGGAGAAGAGAGCAGAGCCAGTGTTTCCCTGTAAAAGTGTAGACCATGTCTAGACCATGAGTCTACCCTGCCTGCACCCCATGACCATAAGTGAGCCCTGCTCTCCAGCCTTCTGCTCTCAATAGGCCTCCCACAGTGGACCCTCAGTCTTTCCCTTCTTTTGCAACCCTCCTTGTCCTAACCAGGTACCAACTCACCATTTCCTTTGTTAGGAAGCCACCCCACCCGCAGTGCCCTTTAGCTATCTGATTGGTTCTCAGGATCCTTTCCTGACCTCCCCTTCTTTCAGCCTGACTCCCATTGCCATCCAGGTTGAGGCACCACCACAGTTCAGGGCACTTTGCATTTCCAAAGGTTGTGGTTGAGGCTTTTGTTTGTCTGTTTGCTGTTTGTGTTGTCTAATGCTCACTTGCCAGTCACCCACAGTAGACCATGAGCTCATTTAGGTCCCAACTAGGTCACTCACCTCTATGTAAGTGGCATCTGGCACCCAGTCATCCCTGAGTTAAAGTGAATTAATCTAAACTACACTTGCCAGAGTATTCGTGTATGGATTCTCTTCATCATTCTGTGGGTCTGGGGCCATATGTGTAGCTCTGTGCTCATGTAGAGACCATACTAAAGTGGGGGGACAGATGATAAATGGACACCAGCAGGTTATTTAGTTACATAGTTTGTTACAGGAAGTGGGCTTGACGGGAGGAAGTAGGTCACTGCGGGCAGGCCTCTGAAGGGATATCTGCTTTTGTTTGCTGGCCAGGCCTCCTGCTCTGTCAAGATGTGAAAATCTTCAGCACACACTCATCCCACAACTCAAGACACTTTTGCTATAATGCTGCCTTTGCCAAAACAAACTGAAATCCCTCTGAGACCATGAGCCCAAAACCCCTTTCTCCCCTGTCTCTGCCACAGTGAGCAGAGAGTAACTAAAAGCTGGGCTAGACCATTACTTCATTTCCTGATATAAAAGGGCCTTCCATGAGGAGCTATCTCTGCTTTTATGACCCAAGCAGTTTTCCTTTGAACTACCCTTTTTGGCTCTATGGTGGTGTGTAAATATTTCTTTCTGATTTTACATCTTTTTTCTTTAAAAAAAAATTAAAATTGCATTTATCTATTTACTTGGGTAGGGCAAATGGCACAGTGCATACGTAGTAGCCAGAAGACAACTTGTGTGTTAGTTCCTCTTTCTGCCATGTGGCTCCAGGAGTCAAATGTGGGTCATCAGGCTTGGAGGGCAATGCCTTAATCCAATAGGCCATCTTACTGGCTGGTCCTTCTGTTTGTTGCTTTTGCTAAAAATTGTCCCTTCTATTTCTTGCATGAATGCTATCCCACTAATTCTCATGAATAATTTACCTATAGGCCCATATTTCTATATGGTGTGGCAGCCAGGCTCTGAAGCCATAGGCCCCACCTGAGGTGGTCACCTAGCCCTGCAGACAGGCTGTCACTGCCCTAACAAAAGGTCAGGATGTTGTTGCTCCTTTCTTTGTAATTTGGAGGATGCCTGATAGAGATGCTGATTCAAGCCTATGTGACAGCTAGCATACACAGCAGATAGGTAGATGCGGACGTGACAAAATGCCATTCACCTGGTTACCTAGGAGACAAAATGCTGGTGTATTTCCCACTCAGTTTATGTTTTGGTATAAAAGCTGTTTGGAGAATAAACGAGGAATTCTTCAGGATGTGAACTCAGGACTTCATGAAGGACCACTGAGAATCTCCCTCCCGATAAAGCCATGTGAGTTGTGTCTTTATTCCGTGCTTCCATGCTGGTCCAGAGAGAGTTTATGTTGGGGTCTGGTCGAGAGAAATAATTTATGGTCCGGGCTAGCACCGGACCCCAACATTTACCAACATACCTTTCTTGTATTCTGTAGGTCTTTTATAGTAGTACACTCATTGATTCAACTAAAATCTGTCTTTACCTGCTGTAAGAAAAGTACCGGTTTCAGAATGGAGCACACAGTGGTAAGACAGACAGATAACATCCTTACACTCAGGGCTGGAGAGATGGCTCAGTACTTAAGAGCACTTTCTGCTCTTGGAGAGGACCACTGTTCCCTTCCCAGAACCCACATCAGACAGCTCACAGCCACCTGTAACTCTAGCTCCAGGTATCTGGCACCCTCTTCTGGCCTCCACAGGTACCTACACACCTGCACACAAGTGTGCATACTGACAAATCATATGTGTATATGTATGTATATCTGGTGTGGGATGTTTTCTGTCTATGTGTTGCTTTTATTTGTTGATAAAGCTTTTTTGTTTTAGCCAATGGCTTAGCAGAGTAAAGCCAGGTGGGAAATCTGAACAGATGTGTGTGTGTGTGTGTGTGTGTGTGTGTGTGTGTGTGTGTGTGTGTGTGTGTAGAAAGAAGGTGGAGTCAGGCAGATGTCATGTAGCTGCCAAAGGAGAAGGATACCAGAATCTTACCAGTAAGCCACAGCCTCGTGGCAATACACAGATTAATAGAAATGGGTTAATTTATCATGTAAGAGCTAGCTAGGAATATGCCTGAGCCATTGGCCAAACAGTGTTGGAATTAATATAGATTTTGTTGATTATTTGGGGCTGGGTGGCAAGGAAATGAAAGTGCAGTCTCTGTTTACAAATGGTGCCAATATGGGGCAACTCCATCCACAAAAAAACCTGAGAGAGCTTGAGAAGGGATTCCATACATAAAAGAACAGACTTACTAGAAGAAAGACTACTTCTTGGTGGCAGCATTTTCTCAGGTGAACTGTTTTCTAGAGGCACAGCTTCTTTAAAAGAGGCTTCCTAACTCAAAGTTAGTGGCAAAACCTTGCAGCTCTTTTAAGAGGCCCTGCCACCAAACACTTAAAAGGTGTTTATGAGCAGCAGGCATCAGGCTTCTTGGTGGTGGCATGGACCTAAAAGCTCCACAGAGTTGTGGTAAAAAATGTCGCTCCTGCCAGTACCTCCATCATGAAGCCAGAATCTCAGGAAGCCAAAGAATGGGGTGGATCCAGCTACCAAAGCCATGGCTTTAACCCTAGTCATGTCGCTTAGCAGACTAAAGACTCGTGTGGTCAGAAAAAAGATAAAGATATATAGTAAAGACAGATTGAGAGAAGAAGAACCTCTAAACAGTTTACAGTGTGTTAAAAAATATACATAGACTTGGGAGAGAAAAGAAAAAGGATAAAATCCTTAGAAAGAGAAATATAGTTGGGTGTGGTGGCACAAGCCTTTAATCCCAGCACTTGGGAGGCAGAGACAGACAGATCTCTGTGAGTTAGAGGCCAGTCTGGGATACAGAGTGAGATTCGGGACAACCAAAGATACACAGAGAAACCCTGTCTCAAAAAACCAAAAATTAAAAATGAAGATAAAAGAAATAAAGTTTTTTAAAAAGCCACATAAAAATGGGACAATACACAGAGAGTCTGGATACTGTATATTATTGTGTTGTCTTGTTTGATGGCTGAGAAAGGAGCAACAGCTGCTAAAAGACTTTTGATTATAAATGCTGCTGAATTAAGCCAATCTATGTATTTTGAAAATGCTGTGACTTCAAAATTTAAGTCAAAAGGTATGTTACTTTGAAGAAGAGGTTTTGCTTTTGTTTCCATAGGAAATGAGACACTGTGGACTCATTCTTGGTTAAAAAAAAATAAGGTTTGATTGAAGAAGACCCTCTGAAAAGTCTCCAGTAGGAGCAGATGGCCCAGATGATCCAACGTTTCAGAGTACTGTTGCAGTTTCCTCTGAGTTCTACATCCAGAAGAGCCTCAAGACTGTAGGCTGAGATGATCCAGCCTCAAAGAATACTCCAGTGAGGACTTGACTATAATCTGAAGGCGTAAGTCATAAAACAATCCCGCACCAGTATGAAATTATAATTAATAAAATGGTTATTTATTTAAAGCGAAAAAACTTACAGATCACCATCTGCGCAATCAGGAATGAAGTCTAACAGCTGGAGACCGGAAGCAAGAGAGAGCGAGCACACAGCTACCGCTGCTTTTTTAAAACTAAAGACACCACACCCGGGCTGGAGAGATGGCTCAGAGGTTAAGAGAACTGACTGCTATTCCAGTAGGTCCTGAGTTCAATTCCCAGCAACCACATGATGACTCACACTCATCTATAATGAGATCTGGTGCCCAGAAAACTATAAACATAATAAATAAATTTTAAAAAAAAGACACCACACCCCAGTGGGATGGTATCTTAAAGGCTATTGGCTGAAGGAGCAGAAGTAGCTCCCACAGCAATAATCCTAAATTTTCTTTGGGTACCCATAAGATTATCAGAACCCCAAATCAGAAGAAAATAAGTAGCCTAGAAAACTAAGCCCACATTCCAAAAAAATGGATTATGGATGTTTGTCTTTGTTTAGAGTATTGGTTACACGTTGTTATTGATAAAACAATTGAGAGAAAGAAGGCAGAGTCAGACAAATGCTATGTAGCTGCCAAAGGAGAAGGATGCCAGAACCTTACCAGTAAGCCACAGCCCTCGTGGCAATACACAGATTGATAGAAATGGGTTAATTTAAGATATAAGAGCTAGCTAGGAATATGCCTGAGCCATTGGCCAAACAGTGTTATAAAAGTTTTTGTGTGATTATTTGGGTCTGGGTGACCAGGAAACAAATGTTTAGGGAAAGACAGATAATAATTAGTCTGTATTCTCAGTGTGTGGCCCTACCTCCTAGATACAGAAAATGCAGGAAAACCCTCATTATAAATTATTAGATATGTCTATTCTAACTGCCATGATTTATAAAAGATCCACTTACTTTATATAACCTGGAATTTTGACTAAAAAGCAGTGGGTGTTGTTTGAAAGTGTGTTTTTAAAAACTACCAACTTTTAAAATCTTGGGACAGATGATTAGTCAAGACAAAATCTCACAAAGGCTGAGAAGAAGGAATGGCATAGATTCTTTGTAATTCAAAAGTTCTTGTGCATTTGGGAGACATGGGAAAGCTATGCATACGCCCCAAGCAAGATGTGTGCACAGAAAAGACACAGGAGGATACTAAGCTCTTCATCTGGATGGTTCTAGCTTAGTCCAAGCCTGGCTAAATGTCAGAGTGTTCCAGCATGCTCAAAGACTGAGATATCTTTGGCCTTTTATTTTCCCCTTCATTTCTTCTTTCATAATTTTAAAATAAATTTTATTTTAAGCATTATTATATAAAAACACATTGCGAGAAAATTTCCCTTTCTTTCTGGTTTTCTTTTTCTTCCTTTGTTTTTTTAAGTTAGTGTTCCTTTCCCTAATAGATGCGTGCCTGGAATTTGCTCTGTGGTTCAATCTGACCTTATCCTCTTGCTTCTACCTCCTAAGTGCTGGTATAAGTACAGCATGCCCGTAAACAGAACACCTCTCTGTTCTGTTTTTAAACATAGTATTAGAGGTTACACTCAAAGTAATTTGACAAGGAGAGTAAATGAGAGGCACTAAACTGAAAAGAAGATCTATTCACAGATGACAGGATCCTTTGTGTAGAAAAAGTCCAATGAACCCACAAGAAAGCTGGTAGATCTAATAAATAAACTGGGTAAGTTACAACTTACCACATCAAACAAAAATGACTTGCATAATTCCAGGAGCTGGAAAGATGATATACCATTCATTGTAACAGGAGCAGAAGATATAAGCTCAATTACCAGCACCCATACTGTCAGTTGGGTGTCAGTTGGCACCCAGACTCACATATACATTTACACACACACACACACACACACACACACACACACACACACACTAAACTAACAGGGAAAGCAATCCCATTAATATCAAAATCTAACAGAATAAAATATATAGGGGTAAATCAAAAGTGAAAGACTTTCACACTGAAAACTATAAAACATTCCTGAAAGAAAGTTAGTAAGACCAAATACATAGAATGGCAAATATCCTGTGTGGAGACAGGAAGCCCCAACATCATTAGCATGTTATTGCTGCCCAAAGAAATCTACAGAATCAGCATAATCTCTATCAACTGTTCAACCATCTGTTTTAAAATGGAGATGCCAGTTCTCAAATTTACATGGAATTGCAAAAGGATCTAAACAGAACCCCAATCCCCAAAGAAAAAAATTTAAATTTATTTATTAATCTTCTATGTGTGAGGGGTCATATATAAAGATCCAAGAACAACTCGGTTCTCTCTTTCCACCATGTGGTTCTGGGGATCAAACTTAGGAAGTCAGGACTTGCAGCAAGTGCCTTTATCCATGAGCCATCCCACCAGCCCCCAAACAAAAACCACAGAAAAGACAGTTGCTAGACTCGTACTCCTGATTTCAAAACTTATTACCAATCTACAAAAGTAGATTAGGTGGTTCAGGGCTAGTATAAGGCCAGAAATATATACCAACAGGATAGAGTTAAAAGTCCAGCAAAGAAGCCTTCAAGAATATAACCAATTAATATTTGACAAGGGTGCAAAGTTTGTTCAATGGGGGAAAAACAGTTGCTTCAACAGACGTTCTGAGACAACTAGATTATCATTTGTAAAAAAAATAAGTTAGAAATAGCAAAGCAAACTGGATTTCTACATGTACAAGAAGTAGATTCCTAACTCACTCTGCAGGCATGCATACACACACAGACACAGACAGACACACACAAATTCAAATGTATCGGACCTTAATTTGGAGCAAGGAATGGCTCAGCTGGCAAAATGATTTTGAAACATGAGTACCTAAGTTTGTACTCCAGAACTAGATTGAATAAATATTTTTTATTTAATTAATTAAAAAAGTAACCAGGTACAGTGACACTAGTTTGATATCACAGCACTAGGGAGGCAAAGTTAGAAGGATTCCAGGGCCTTGCTAGCCAGCCAATCTAGACCAATTATTGAACTTGAGGTTCAATGAGACCCTTCTCAAAAGATAAGTTGGAGGGCTGGCAAAAATGCATAAGTACAGACTCTTGCTACCAAACCTGACCTGAGTTCAATCCCCAGAACCCACATGGTAGAAGGAGAGAATTGGTGTCTGCAAGTTGTCCTTTGACCTCCATGAGTGCGCTGCAGTTTATGCATTCATGAGCAAATTAAATATGTAGGAAAAACTAAAATAAAAGTGTTTAATGTGGATAGTGATTGAGGAAGACATCCCCCCACACAAACACACACAACACATGAACAAATACGCACATACACACAACAGATCTAAAACTCTGAGACTATAGAGAAACAACTTCAAGATAGACAAATAGGCACAAACTTTCTGGAAAGCACCCCAGTTTCAGCCAGGGATGGTGGTCCACACCTTTAATCCCAGCACTCAGGAGGCAGAGGCAAGTGGATCTCTGTAGATTCAATGCCAGCCTAGTCTACAAAGTGAGTTAGGGCAACCAGGACTGTTACAGAGAAGCCCTGTCTCAAAAAACAAACAAACAAAAGAACTCCATTATCAAAGGATGTATAGTCTCAAAATCTGATGGGCTTGCATGGAGATCAAAGGCAGCTGCAGGGCACAAGAAAAACCATCAGAACAAGAGACAGCCTACAGAATAGGAAAAACTCTTTGCAAATCATACATCTGACAGAGAATTAACACCTAGAATCTATAGATTCCAAAAGCTAAACAAACAACATATTCACTCATCAGATAAATGTAAATAAAAACATTGAGACTCCGTTTCATCTCTGCCAAAAAGGCTGTTATCAATAAAACAACAGGGACTGAAGAAATGGGTCAGTGGTTAGGACCACTGGCTACTCTTACAGAGAACCTGGGTTTGATTCCCAGCACTCAAATGACAGAAGACAACTGTCTATAATTCCAGTTCCAGGCCATTGGCCTCCAGGGGCACAAGGCACTGGCATGGTGCATTTACACAGATGCAGGCAAAACACACCTGTATTTGTTTATTTGTTTCGTTTTTTATGACAGGGCTTCTCTGCATAGCCCTTTCTGTCCTGGAACTCGATTTATAGACCAGGCTGGCCTCCAACTCAGATATTCGCCTGCCTTTGTTCCTGAGTGCTGGGATTAAATGTGTGTGCCACCAAGCCGAGTTCACCCACACATAAGAAGAAAAGAAGGAGGAGGAGGAAGAAGAGGTGGAGGAAGAGGAGGAGGAGGAAGAGGAGGAGAAGGAAGAGAAAGAATTGAGGAAGATGCCTGAGGTATACACACAAGTAAATAAGTTTTTGAAAGAAAGAACAACAAATGCTTATGAGGTCAAGAGGAAAGAGACCCTTTCTACACTGCTAGTGGGAATACAAATCGGTGCAGTCAATATGGAAATCATTAGGGAAGTTCCTTACAAAGCCGAACTGTGCAGTCTGCTAGATGGCTCAGTGGGTAGAAGTGTGTGCTGTGCACAGGGGACTGACAACCCAAGGTGACAACACAAAGTGGCAGCGAAGAACAACTCCTAAGAGTTGTCCTCTTACCTCTACACATGCATGCCATGGCACACACACACCTGCACTTACACACACACACACAGAGGGAGGGGAGATGGAGAGAGGGGGGTTAAAAATATATTAACTGCCATAAACCATTCCTGAGTATACCCAGAGAAATCTAAGTCAGCATACCACAGAACACCATGTTTATTGCTGTTCCATTCACAACAGCCAAGTTATGCAACCAGCCTGGATGGCCACTGACAGATGAACCATTAAAAATGTGACATATATACTCAGCTGTAGAGAAGAATAAAATTCTGTCATTTTCAGGAAAATAGGTAGATCTTCATGTTAGGCAAAACAAGCTAGACTCAAACTAATACTACACATTTCTCTCCCTCTCTCTCTTTTTTATTTTATTTTTTATTTTTTTGGTTTTTCGAGACAGGGTTTCGCTGTGGCTTTGGAGCCTGTCCTGGAACTAGCTCTGTAGACCAGGCTGGTCTCGAACTCACAGAGATCCTCCTGCCTGTGCCTCCCGAGTGCTGGGATTAAAGGTGTGCGCCACCACCACCCAGCACATGTTTCTCTTATAAGCAGAATCTAGCTTTAAACACAAATACATATATGGCATGAAAGTGGGAGGGGCCTCAAGTGGGAAGTAGGAGATCTAAAAGGAGAGGAAAGAGAACAAGAGAGGATAAGGAGGGGACACAAAATATCATAGATTGTCTCTGGCGTGAAATAAAGATTTAAATATACACGTGACATGAAAAGAGAAAAGGGATTGTGTGTGGGGAGAGCTCCAGCAAGAAGTGGGGAAGAACACGAGTGGTGGACAAATACGAGCAAGATATAATGATAGATACATACGGAAATGTCATATTGGGGCTAGCGAGATGGTTCAACTGGAGGCGGTGCTTGCTGCCAAGCCTGATGACTGGAGTTCAAGCTATGGGACCCACAGATCGGAAGGAAAGAACTGGTTCCTGAAAGGTGTCCTCTGACTGCTATACATGCACCAATGTGTGCACTAGATAAACAAATAAATGAATAAGAGTGTCATAATTAAAGCCATTGTTTTATATGCTATAATTTTAAAATAGAAAATGATGATTTAAAAAAAGAAAAAGAAAAATAATGGAGTTGGACACCTTACTCCATAACATACACAAAACTAACTAGGACCTAAATACAAGACCCAAAAATCATAAAACACTTAAGAAAAAATATATGGATTGATATTAGCTTTTAAACATGATGCTAAAAGCATAAACAATAATAAGAAATTGAAAATAAGACTCACAAAAATTTTAAATCTGTGTATTACCAATAAAATAAAAATACAACCCAACACAAAGGGAAAATTACAACTGATTCTCACTATTCTCAATGGTGATGTTCCACAAAAGCACATTAGAATTACTGAATAGGGGTTGGAGAGATGGTCCAACAGTTAAAAGCATGTACTACTCTTTAGACAACCTGAGTTCAGTTCCCAGTACCCACAACTGCCTTTAACTCCAGCTCCAGGAAATCTAATGCTCTGACCTCTTAGGGGACCTGCACACGTGTGTACTCTGTATACCAACACAGAGACATACATACACATAATAAAAAAATTAATAAAAATCAATCTTAAAAGAGAATACTGAACAAGAAGATGTGGTGATGCATGCCTTTAATCTTGAACTTGAGAAGTAGGGGCAAGGAGGATCAAGAATTCAAGTCATCCTTGGCTATGCAGTAAGTTGAAAGCCAGCCTGGGCTACATGAAACACTGTTTCAAAATCAAACCAGGAAAACAAAATACAAGCTTCTAACCCTTCCATATTTTCATCAATCTCTAAACTTGTATGTATTTCTGTTAAAGACACCTTAGTTAACAAACACTATTGATTAATTAACACTGAAAGAATGGCTAGCAGCATGGTAGCTTCCGCTGGAATTAAGCTTAGCTAGCATGCATTCCTCCACATGGCACAAGGCAGACTTACTGCATTTACTAGGCAGCACTCCAGCATTACATTCAGGAACTATTTTAAACAATGAGATTACCAGCAAAAAGTACAAGTATACTAAACCTAACATGACACTGCAGAAAGGCTGTTTCTTTGCATTGAGAGAGTTGACAGAGCCGACCTCAGCTGGGAATGTGCTCACAGACAACTCAGATGTTTTGCTATTCTGTGCACATAGAGGAATAGCCACACACGTGCACTGAGTATTGAGTTAGGGTTTGCTAATAAATTTTAATGGGTAGGAGCATCTGAATAAACAGCATCCACAAATAATGAGGATCGGCTCTATGTGCAAACTATCTCAGATAAGACTTTAACGGCAGATTATACAAAGCATTTCTAGAACTCAAGAACAAAAAGGTAACCCAATTAAAGGACTTGAACAGACATTTACCAAAAAAGGTATACAAGTGGTGTCACCATGTGAAAAGATGATGTCACTATGGAAATGTCAATCAAAACCACAATGCTATACTTCACATCCAAGGTGACTATCAGACTATCATTTTGTTCCCTACTTCATGTTGACTATATAATACTTTTTTAAAAATAATTATTATGTATACAATGTTCTGTCTGCGTGTTTGCCTGAAGGCCAGAAGAGGGCACCAGACCTCATTACAGATGTTTGTGAGCCACCATGTGGTTGCTGGGAATTGAACTCAGGACCTTTGGAAGAACAGGCAATGCTCTTAACCGCTGAGCCATCTCTCCAGCCCCTGACTATATAATACTTTCAATGGTTGAAGGTAAAAGGTACTGGAAAATATGTGAGAAAGTAGATCCCTTCTACATTGCTGTTGATATGTGAAATGCTTAAGATGCTGGGAAAACATTTTGGCACTGTGTAAGTGAGTTGGTGATTGCTCAGAAAGTTAAGCAGATGTAATGCTAGGTATGGGGCCACACTCCTGTAACCCCAGCACACAAAATGAGGAAACAATAGAATTGTGGGTTCTAAGCCAGCCTGAGCAACGCAATGAGTTGGAGACCAATCTGGAATGGGCTTAAATTTTTTCTTAAAAAATTAAGCACAGAATTTATCATATAATTCAAAGTACTACTCCAAGATATATATCTGAAAAAACTGAAAACAGGGCTCAAAGGTCAGAATTCATTGCAACATTATTCGCAATAACGTGAAGGCGGAAACAACCCAAGCGTCCATCAACAGATGAGAAGATAGCCAAAAGCTAGTGCACAATTCAGCCATCAAAAGGAAATGTTATGATATATGCCACAACAAGGGTGACCTTAAAAACATTATGCCAAGGGAAATAAGCCAGACACAGAAGAAAACCCTGTGTATTTCCACTCACTTGGAATAACAAGTGTAGGCAAATTCATAGAGCAGGAAGTAGAGCAGAGGTCATCAGGAGCTGAAGATGTGGAGTTATTGCTTAATGGTTACAAATCTCTGTATGGGGTGATGAAAAGGTTTTGGAAATAACACTGATGTTGTGTAACACTGTGAATATAATTTAGTGCCATTAAACTGTACACTTAAAATTATAACAGCAAATTCTATGCATATTTTACCACATTTTTAAAAAAAAAAAACAAGCTCAACAAAATTGAAAAAAATCACTCCAAACTGCTTATTATTGCTAACTTTTATTTTGTATTCAAGGACACAGTCAACTAGGAAAGAAAGGCTCTTTTGCGTTGTCAAATAAATGTATTTAAAAGCTAGCAAACATCAGAGCAGACTTCCATCTAGCCTGCCAGACAGATGGGAAATCACGGAGTTACTTGCAGCTATACAAAGTTACCATAGCACAAAGGAAACATAATGTAAATATATTCAAATCCTTCATCTCCAATATCCTTGACATTTTAAGGATTGGATCTTGAGAACATTGAAATTATTGTCAAATAAAACTCAGACCACATTAGCAATGGTTTTAAAAAGGGAGCAATTTAATCATTATAATACAGAGTATTTAAGAAGTTTTTAGATGTGTAAAAGAAAAACAACTTAGTGCATTCAATTGTTACAGTCTTTACATCACTTCTTTTTAAAAAAGTTAACAGTAGTATGAAAAAAGCCACCCACAAAGCCAGCTGTCTGAGTGAAGAAATCAGCAAATTGCAGCATTTGGGAATTGCTAATAAAGCTATAGTTAAAAAATAAAAAGTTTATAAAAATGAAAGCAGCATGCATATTCAAGGCCTTTTCATAACAGTTTCATTAGCTGACAAACATTTAACCAAGAGCTTAGTATTTATTATTCATTAAATTAGAAAACAAACTGGCCAAACCTACCACATGTGATCATTCAAACATATTTTTTGAAGTCAGATCTAATTAAACTGACTGTTCTGTGAGAAAAGCACGTTTTGAAAGGTGGACCTATGATCACAGAAGAAAGGGGCCTTTTCCAGCATGAATGGCAGCACCGTCTTCAATTACAAGTCAGTAGGAACCAAGTCCCCTGATACAGCAGGCACCGTGAACACCCCCTGATTCGTACAGGAAAAGCTAATTTTAACTCATTAGGATCGGTTCAGAATTTTTTTTTCATTGTTCACTGAAATTGTTACACAAGGTAGAATTTCATGAAAAGACAATCTTGCAAAATCTATCCTGCAACTGTCTGGCATTGCGACCCGCACACCTGGAAGAACGCGCTGCATTATTCCACATGTTTGGAACAGTATTTGTAGTTTCTCCCCATTAAGCTCTTTTTCCCTTTGGGCTAGGATCTTCAGTCAGATGCTGACAGAAAGCAGTCACACAATACTGCAAGTGGAAAGAGTGGTTTATCTGAGTGTCTAAACAGGGTACAGTCATGAAGGCCAGCAAGTCTTCCTGTTCCAACATAATACTCCAGGCTGTTTTTACACTGCAAACTGAGCAAGCCCATGTACAACTTTTAATTTTGGTGTAGGACCTGATAAATAAGACACATAAGTAAACTAGAGTGTGGCTCCCCCTCCCATTTCTAAGAACTTTTACTCTGAAAATGTTTGGTCACTCAAAGCTGTGAGCTTAATCACATGTCCAAGAAAACAGGCGACACTGCCTACCTTACACAGCTGTAAGCTGGACTAAAAGTGAGGACAAGCTCTAGTGGTCATTAACCCCTTAGAAAGTCAAAGATTCACAAAGTTTCCATCCTAGCAGAATAAAAACGGACTGTATTAAAATCTCACTTTTTACAAGTTGTTTTTAATTAGCGCTCTATTTACATTGCAGACCTTCCCCCGACTGCAGCAGTTTGACTTTGGCACGACATCAAGTTCCATTTCTTTTGGACATTGGATCCTGTTTTGAGAGTGTGTATGCCCCAGAGTATGCATTTTCAGTGTCATCAAGGATTGGGCCCATTCACAGTAATTCAGACATCTTGAGCTGAAGAGCTTATTCTCCTTCGGAACTTTAAGTAGCTATGAAAGAAAAGAAGAACAACAACAAAAACAAAACCCTGAAACTTTAAATACAGCCATATTTTAATTTTTGCTTTTTAATAAAAATAGGCAGTTAGCCACAAATACATTCCGCATCCTCTTTAACAGTGAGGTCACTTACCACACACACCCCACAGTGCAGTGTGTGTAAACCGTGTGTATGTCCTTAATGTGCCACATTTGCTTTTAGACATACGCCTTTCTGTAATCATTTATAAAATTATTAGTAGGAAGATACTTTATTGTCAGTATTTGTAACATGAAATCCAAAGATCTATAATATTTGTTTGTACACAAGATTAGCATGTGCAAAAGATATATGTATATGCATATAGATATATTTTATGTTCTGCAGTATCTTTTTATCATATTTCTTCATGTATTTATCAAAGTTCATATTGAGCAATGAGTTCTGGGTTGTAAAAGGGGAATTATTTTTGTACCTGTCTTTTGTGGCTTTGCCCAGTTGCAATGACTATTTGGGGAAGGTTCAGGTAAGCATTTTTGTAAGTTGAACCACATTTAAATAAAACTAAGAGGAAACCTATGCTGAATACTTTGGCAACTGTTTTTTAAATGAATTATAACATGCTGATTAATGTGTTATATAATTTTATATTTCCAAGTATTTCTTAAATTATGTAGATGGGATGTATGCTGAGCACATGCCCCATGCACATGTGCCAGCCATTGGTAGGTATCGTGATGTTCCTTGGCTGCTTTTCACCTTAGCTTCAGAGACAGGCTCTCTCAGTAAAGCCGACAGAGCTCTGACTCAGCTACCCGGGCTAACCAGTGAGCTCCAGGGACCCACCTTTTTCCACCCTCTCTCCTAGGTGCTGGGGTTACAAGGGCCAGCTACTGCACCCATAGATGGGTACTGGGGGTCTGAACTCAGGAAAACACTTTACCATTGATCCACTTTCCCAGCCCTGATATATATATATAAAGCAAAGGATACATATACCACATATAATATAAACCTTTGAAAAAAAGGTTACACATGAACTTTATGACCATAATCAGCATCTGTAATCATGTTACTGTATAATTGAAGGTCAGACCCAAGCAAACTGTATGGAAAAGCTCACCTACTTTAAGACAATTACAAGTCCCCAGAAAATGACTGCAAAGGCTGCAACAACAATTCACTGCAGCAACAAATTTGCTGATTTAATCTTGGCTGAGTACACATTCTTGCGTTTAGCAATAAAAAAAAAAAGCCTGTTACAAATATTTTATGCATCTGGGTCAGAACAAAGCCTGTCCAGAAGTCTTCTGACATGAGGAAGTGGAGGGCTGGGTTTCAGGATAAAGCTACAAAACGATTGAGCTTCTTATGACCTAAAATGATGACACAATGTTCTATGATCTGCAATGAGACTTACACTGCGATTAAATAAGTGGAGCTCAGTTCTTCTGCCTTTCTGTCTTAAGAATGTTAGTGAGAAGAAAGCTAGAGAGAAAACTGTTAGCAATAGGACTAGTGTGTACCCTTTATTAAGGTCTTTATAAATAATAGCTAAAATAAACAAATCAGGAAGATGCCACTCAGGAATTAAGTAAATACTGTGTAGAATAAGAGAGCTTGCAAGTAGGTTAGGGAGAAAATAAGTAACTATGCTCATATACAAAATAAAGTCTATGTTCCTTTCCTCCCTCAGTATTTGAGAACACTACAGTAATTTCTGACAAGATACTATTTGAGCTACAGAGAGACAAACATAAGCATTTCATGACAACTACATTGTTTTCAAAACAGTGTGCTTTTATTCTGGAATACTCCCAAAACAAAGAACAGAAAAGAATAAAACAATGTTCTTGAATTCCATAAGAATAAAGAATTGAAGTCCCTGGCTGAGAATGTAGCTCATTTGTAGATTGCTGGCCTAGCATGAACAATCCCCCAGTTCAACCCCCACTATGGGAAACTTAAATAGAAAGAATTTAACTTCAGGTAACTGTTTGCAAACACAGTACATTTTAAATTTAATCTTTAATCTATTAAGGAACATGCCAACACTTTTCCAATTTAAACCGTATTTGTTTGCACTTTTAAGAAATTTTATATTGCTTTAAGAAAGGGCCTTGCTATGTAGCCCAGGCTAGCCTCAAACTTGAACTCCATTTCTTAATGTTAGGATTATGAAAATATGGAGCCACATCCAGCAGGAAATTTAATTTCTTTAAAACCAAACATAGTACTTATAGATATTTTGGGTGAGTGAGTTGATTTATATCAAATGTCAAATCTGTTATCTGCCTTTTGATCTTTATGAAAAATAATTTATATTGCAGCTGCTCAAAAACAGATACCACTGAAGAACACATGCGTTTACACAGGACCTAGGACAGGCAGGCCTTTGTCTTTAACAGAAAAAGACGCCAAGTGTATAGTGGATCTTAAACTCCAGCTGAAAGGCTGTTAAAGTTTTGGGCAATGGAGAAAAAAAGCACCTACTTTTATTTAGGTTTTCTAAAACCCATCTGTCCTTGCCTTGTGGTCGCTCCCTTCAGTATATCTGTCCTCTTTAATTTTTTTTATTGTTCCCTTACACAGGCAAAAATGAAACATTAGTAGAAAGGTTACAAGAAAAACCTTTATTATCTTTAGTGTTTGTTTCCCATTTCCCTTCTTACTTCCTTTTAAAGCAAAGTAAAATGTTTTGTATGAAAAATAAATAATTAAAGGGACATTAAGACATTAAAACCTGTATAATACAATTACCAAGCTACATATCATAATAATACATGTCATGACTAGTGGCACCTGATCCTCTCACTAGGAGAAAAAAAAGTTTAGGAAAAAAATTAATAAAAGTGAAGATTAGGGCTAGGGAGATGGCTCGGGTCACTAAAGTACTTTTATAAAGTATAAGAATCTGAGTTCAGATCCAAGAATCCTCATAGGAGTCATACACAGCAGTGCACACCTGTATTCCTAGCTCAGATGAAGAGAGAGGTGGATTCTTAGAGCTCCCTGGCCACATAGTATTGCTAAATCAGTGAGCTTGAGGTTCAGAGAGGGATGCTATCCAAAAATATATGGTGGAAAATAGAGGAAGACTCTGACCTACACACACACACACCTGCATGTACACACACATATGCACATATACCACACACACAAGTGAAGATGACTGAACCAATAAGGTGGCTGTTAAAATATATGTATGACTGATGATGAATACAAAGTCTAAACACTTACATTTCAGTCATCTGATTTAGAAAGCTTCCGCTTCACATGTCGTGGGGGTTCCCAAGTGTCACTATCATCTGTCTCTTCTTCATCTTCTTCCTGATCATCAATAACTTCATCTTCCTCCTCATTTTCCTCAAATAATTCTATACCTAAGTCAGATCTTCTCTGTCTTTCTGCAAACCACTCTCTGACCTGCTCATAGCCCATGTGTGATCTGTTGACAAGTTCATCAAGGTCTTGCTCATTAAGAAATTTGTGCTTCAGGTAATAATCCTTAAGTATTGCCGTTCCAGTTTTAAACTTTATGAGTGTTGGTACCCTGTCCCAGGTGTTCATTCTTTTGCCTCCTCTAGGCCTCCCACGTGGTCTGCCTCTGCCCCGTCCTTTGGGTCTGCCTCTTCCTCTTTTCCTAAGGGAAGAAAGACCATTCAAACTACTTGAATTGGAGCTTTGATAGTAGTAGTACCATTTCAAGTTTCCATTCTTCCAAGCATAACGGGTGTCCCCAAACCAACTAACTATGTCTGTTCTGGCAAGCCCACTTTCCTCAGCCAATTTGTCATACTCTTCTGGTGATGGCCACTGTGTTCGGACAAATGCACTTTTAAGCATGTGCAGTTGCTCTGGTGTTTTCTTACATATCTTGCCTGTACCTCCTGACTTAGGTGCAACTGCTTCGTCTGCAGGAGAGTTTTCTCCAGGCTCTTCTTTGGAACTGCCTACATTACTTTCTCCAGGCTCTTCTTTGGAACTCCCTACATTACCTTCATCTACTTCTTTTTTCTCAGGCTTTAAAGCTTTTGTTTTCTTCTTCTCTGTAAACCAAGCGTCAATTTCTCTTCTAGTAAGTTTGGTTTGCGCTCTTAACCTATTTAATTCTTCATCTGTAAGCACAGAACTGTTGAGAAAACTTGCTTGAAGAACACGAAGTTGCTCTGCAGTTTTCTCTTTAAACTTCTGGGGAGCAAAGTCAGGAAAGGGATTCCAGGATTGTTTCGGCTGTGTAGTAACTGCAGCTGGGGGTTCTGGGGTTTCATCACTGGAGTCTATAATGATAGTGGCAGAGGAGTCATTATTGAGATGTAAGCACTGATTACTCTTTGAATTTCTCTGGTTGTACCTTGTATCACTAAACCATTTTTTAATCTCGCCTTTAGTAAGGCCTGTTATTTTCATAAGCCTACTGATTTCTGAGTCGTGGGGAAACTGGTTTTTAAGATAGCTAACTTTCAGTTCTGCCAGCTGTTCTTTAGTCTTTTTGGCTCGAATACCAAATGAATCTGGGTTCACTAGCGCAGCTTCAGGTCTGACACTTGGCGATGCTGGAACTGCTGCTGTGGCTGCTTTTGTTTCTGTAGCAGGCTGAGCAGCAGGTACTTGACTCTTTTGTACATTTGTTTGATTTGGAACCCCTGCCACTGTCAGGGCGATAGGTGCTGTTACTGGCAAGGTGTTTGCTCCAGCTACTTGAGTAAGAACCAGACCTGGCTGACCAACTATTTGGCATGTCTGTAAAATAGACGGTAACCCATTGTTCCCTGTGGAAATGTGTGTAGGAATAACAGTTATGGTCTGAGGTACAGTATGTACTGTTCCATTGAATTGTTTCCTCCTTGCCTCCTCTACTTCTTCAGGAGTCCAACTAACACCATGCTTTAAACGTTGGGCTGAAAACCAGATCTTGATCTGTTCCTCTGTATATTTTGCTTGAGCAGAAAGAACTGTAATTTCTGACATTGTAGGATAAGGGAATTTGTTGTAGGTATTGAGTAGAAGGGGATTGTTATCCAATGCAGCATTGTAGGTAGGAATGCTATTAACAGGGATTAAGACTTTAGGAACCAAGTTCGAATTCTGCTGAGCAGACACTGCAGTGATCACCTGTGCTAATCCAGGAAGAACAGCGGAGGGCGTCACTACTGTGCTAGCAGGATTGGGATGCACTCTGCTGATGGTGGAAGTACTTGTATTGGATTCTGGAGCTGAAGAAGTCGCACTTTCTACATTTTCTTCCCGGCTTACTTTTACTCCATTCTCTTTCTCGTCAGGAGTGTCCTCAGCTGAGTTATGATGAACTGTAATCCGTTTGTTTTCTACCTTATTTTTCATCATTTTCATGATGGGAGTTTTACTGATGGAGATTCCCGAAGAAGAAACATCTATGGATTCTCCATGCTCTGAATTCTCCTCTTTAACAAAACTACCATCAAAAGTCAGATCATTTATTGTTTGTTCAAAGATTGTCTGGTTATTACGCTTCACCATAGTCAGCTTAAAATTTTCTTCTCCTGGGTGGTATTTCAGATTATGCTCAGAAAGTGCATCATACCTTTTGGTAAGAAAATTGCATTCAACACAAACATAGGATGAATTCAGGACAACATTAGGATGTTCTGAATCTACATGGAAAGTAAACATATTTAGATCTGGAGTTTGAAAAGTACAATATTTACATTCATAACCCCCTTCCACTTTTTTATTTTGCTGATTGTCAGAATCCACAGACTCATGAACTTCTTCATCACTGGAGACACTCTCTGCTCTAGCATTCTCTACAGGTGTAAGGACAGGAGGACCTTCATCCAAATCTGATATCAACTCAAGATCTGGATCCTGCTCACTGGCAAGGACCATGCAAGGTGTTGTTGATTTTCGTCTGCTTGACATTTTGATTTTAGGGGGTAAATATCAGTGGTGATTTAAAAGCACTGAGGCTTAAAACTGGAATCCTTCATTTGAAAACAGTGGCTTCTGGCTCTTCAAGTCCACTTTTGTGCTCCACAAGTCTCATTAGTAGCATTTCCATGGTGCAATCAAGTAAAAAACTTAGTTGGCAGATAAAACACTGCTGAACTGTTGAAATGTGTGAAGCACAACTCCAACCACCTACATCGGAATAAATTTAAAATGAGTGACTACAATTTTAATAAAATTATGTTACTATATGTACTTAGGCTGTAGCATAAGCCAGTTATACAGATCTACACTGTAAATCAGGGATCAGGAAAAGGGCTCTAAGAATCTAAACAGATGTCTGCTCCAAGCCAACACACTGAAGACCATTGATACTTAGGGGTCAAACCCAAGTGTGTTTATTTGACTCCTTCAGTCAGCTAGATAGTAGAAAACTAGAGAAGCCTACTATGGAACCACACCGTTACCAGTGTAAAGAGCCACTGCTAACAAGGAAGGAACTGTATGGGCAGCTACAGGGTCATCTATGCAAAAATTCAAACCATCAACTAGGTCTTCTTCCTACTCGCCTGTCTGGGCTCAATGCTGAAAGAAGAGAGCTGAAGTTCGTTAAGGCGTATGCAGTTCCCTTCACTTTCTAGCCCCAACCTCACTTTTCTGCTTCATCTCTTGCCATCTTCTTCCTTTTTCCCATGTCCTTGGGAAATGATGGTCATTCCAGAAACACCTGATGTACTTTCACGATTTTACTCAGGCTGTTTTCAATTCCAGGACACTTGTTTGTACACTTGGCATAATGTCTTCCTGCATTATAAATCACCTCTTCTATTTATTTCCTAGTCTAGTGCTAACTATATTGTACCAGATCCCTGCTACCATTTCTGTTCCACTCCCTACCTATATCTGTGTATCTGTGGTCTCCTTATTAGTGATACTGTGTCCTGTTCTTTTTTTCCTCCCTGGTAAAACTTTGTTATGATAAAAGTCTCCAAAACTCTATACAAAGCAAAAGACCTCAGTATCTTCAATCTAACATGGTTGATTGACAGTGCAAACAAGAAGTCAGTACTGAAGCAGGTCATCACAGTCAGTTAACCTGAATTGGTAGGAATAGGAAAGTAGTTCCAGAAAACCTAACTGGGTTAGAGTATATAGTATAGTCAATAACCGCTGCAACTCACAATACTGATGCTGTCATCAACATATATACTCTTGAAAATCACTGAATTTTATATTGAAATAGGTGGAGCTCATAGTAAGTGAATTATAGCTCAATAAACCTTTAAATGCTTTATTTTATTCTATTTTACTTTTGTTTTTCAAGACAGGGTTTCTCTGGCTGTCCCAGAACTTGCTCTGTAGACCAGGCTGGCCTTGAACTCAGAGATCTGCCTGCCTCTCCCTCCCAAGTACTGGGATTAAAGGTGTGTGCCATCACTGCATGGCTATAAACCTTTAAATTAAAAAAAATATTCTAATAAACTTGCAATCAAAATATTTAAAGTAAAATTTTGAGGCTAAGTCAAGGTTTATGTGTTCCTGAAGTCTAAACCAAATTCAAGTAAATACCATTAGTGGTTATACTTATTTGCCTCCAGAATTTCAAGTGATTTTCATATATTAGCATCATCCTGTCATAGCTGAAGGAAAAGGAGTCCATTTCAAAGACCTTATAAGAAAGTATGCTGATAGTAACTTTCAGGAAATGAAGCTGTATGCCCTGATTTGAAGGTGCTAAGACTTCTTACATCTGATCATTTAGATATGAACTACACATTCATTGGACAGATACAAGCAGCACACTAAAACTTGGTACTAAAGATCCCTAACAACAAGCATTAACTTAGTTATACATAGTATTAACAGTCCAAATCTCCACTCTTAAAAGTTAAATCATGGGGGCTGGAGAGATGGCTTAGAGGTTAAGAGAACTGGCTGCTCTTCAAGAGGTACTGAGTTCAATTCCCAGCAACCACATGGTGGCTCACACCAATCCATGATCTGGTGCCCTTTCCTGACATGCAGGCATACATGCAGGCAGAACACTGTATACATAATAAATAAATAAATAAATAAATAAATAAATAAATAAATGTAAAAAATTAAATCATGGACTGGGGAGATGGCTCAGTGGTTAAGAGTACTGATTGTTCTTCCAGAGGACCCAAGTTCAATACCCAGCATCCACATGGAGGTTCAAGACCATCTGTAACTACAGTTCCAGAGGATCCAATGCCCTCTTCTGGCTTCTTTGGGCACTGCATGCATGTAGTGCACAGATGTCCGTGTAGGCAAAACAATATGTATAAAATATAAATAAATAAATCTGGAAAAATGAGAAAAATTGCAAGAAATTGTACAGATATGGAGGTCATTATATTAAATAATGTAAAATAAGCTAGAGCAACTGCATATTTTCTCTCATATGTAGAATCAGGCTTTAAAGTGTTGTGAGTACATGTATGTATGTATACATATATGAAAACAGACCATATACATATATAGGGCTATGTAGAGATGTTGGTGTGTCATGAAAGTATAATGGGAACCATGAGCAGAAAGAAACGATTCTTAAGGGAAAGGAGGAAAGAAGGGGTGGTAGAGTATGTGTAGCAGGAAAGCATTAGGGAAGACTGTCTGGAGGTAGGAGACCAACAAGAGGGGGTTTTGGGGAAAGCACAGTGAGAGGGGTATGAATAAGAACAAACTATAATAACATGTATGTATGAAAGTACCATTTTAAAATGTGTTTTCCTATAAAACTCTTTATTTGTAAGAGATTATAAAGAAATCTCTGAAATTCAAATTATTTAGCGCTTATAAACTAGTATCTCCTAACCAAATAGGAATCATCGATATTTCAAGCTGTCAATCACACAGCTATTTGACAGCTGTTTAAATCATTAAAAATGGGATTCTCATGGTGAGTGACAGCAATGAGACTCTGGGTTCAATCCCCAGGACCAGAAAGAGAAGCAGCAGTGCCGAGTGGAAGAGGAGTGTGTGAACACGAGGACACTGCAGCAGGGCAGGAAACACGCTACCTTGTGACTTCACTCTCCTGTCGCAGAAAGAGGCTGGGATGAACTAACAGCTAGAAATCAAAGACAAAGAGGTTTATTTTCTAAAAGCAGTAGTTGTTAAAATTGAATTTAAGGAAAGGAGCCCTTTCTTCAAACAAAATTACTCTGAGAAGCCAAAATGTAAGTCAAATTCTGTTTATTAATGTACACAACTAAAGATCATCATATAAAGTGAAATAATCAATCTCAGAAAGACAAATATTCCCATGTTTTATATTCTTTGTGGATGCTAAGTTTTATACAGAAACAAAATTTCTTTAATTTATATAAGACATGGAATAGAAGCAAAACTAACTGGAATAATGGATGGGAATAACAGGAGGTGGGGCTGAGAAAGAACAGGAGGGATGAACATGGTCAAAGCACTTGGTAAGCAAATATGAAAATGTCTTTTGAAATATATTGCCATATACAATAAGTATATGTCAGTAAATACATCTCAGTCGGGCAGTGGTGGCGCATACCTTTAATCCCAGCACTCAGGAGGCAGAGGCAGGTGGATCTCTGAGAGTTTGAGGCCAGCCTGGTCTACAAGAGCTAGTTCCAGGACAGACTCCAAAGCTACAGAGAAACCCTGTCTTGAAAAAAACCACAAAAAAATACATTTTAAGGCAAGAAATAGAGTAGCTAGCTGATTGAAGGAGATAGAGGATAAACTACTCCCTGACAATAAATAGTCCAGGATCCCAGGACCCCACTTTTATCTCTGAAGGGTTCTAAGAGGTATTTGAAAATCTATGTCTTACAAACTTGAAACACTTCCAAAACAATGTATCAATTTCATCCAAATCATCTCTTTATGCCACTACTATGCATGTTATCAGAAGCCAATCTAAAGTGAATTCAGTTTGACTTTCAGTTAGCTGAAGAAGGCAGACCAAAGGGAGGCTGACATTGGAAGGCCAAAAGTTTGAGACCAGCCTGAGCAATTCAGCAAAACTGATTAAAAATAAAGTGTCAACTAAACAAAGTGAGGGTGGTTAAGACTTGCTCTCAGTGGTAAGAGCACTCACCTAGCCCACAGGAAAAGGGAGAAACAGAACCCAGGGAATCTAGGAGTAGAGCAAAGCAGTAGTCCTAAGAGCCGCAGAGGAGAACCTGAGTAGCCCAGGCCCCTTTACCTTTCTGACTCTTCAGAAAAAGATTCAACTTTTGGGGTTGACTTCTTATTTTTTTAAAGGTTTATTTATTTTCATGTTTCATTGGTGTTTTGCCTACAAATATGTCTGTGTGAGGGTATCAAATTCAGCTGCCATGTGGGTACTGAGAATTGAACCCGGGTTCTCTGGAGGAGCAGCCAGTGCTCTTAACCACTGAGCCATCTTTCCAGCTCTTAACTTCTTATTTTTTTAATCTTATATAGCACATAATAAGAATATGCTATCAAATTTTTACTTTTACTTCTTTTTCTACCAGCTCACTAATTCAGATTGGTAAGTAAAAATTTAAGCAGATCTAAACAAATTTTACTTATCTTTACATTTAGAATACGTGCACTTGTAGACATCAGGAGATAATTTGCAGGAATTGATGCTCTCCTCCCACTGTGTGGGATACAGGGACCCAATTCAGACCATCAGGCTTGGCAGCAAGCACTTTTACCCAATGAGTCATCTTGCCAGTTCTAGATCTAAACAAATTTTATAAGCTTAAGTATTTTTACTAAAGTCGTGAAAAATATATTTATGCTAGGTTATAATCTAGTAATCTATATCAAAGTTGTACTCTTACCTCTGAAAATATTGACCTTAGAAACATATATAATTTAGTTGGGCAGTGGTGGCACACGCCTTTAATCCCAGCACTGGGGAGGCAGAGGCAGGTGGATCTCTGTGAGTTCAAGGCCAGCCTGGTCTACAGAGCAAGTTTCAGGACAGGAGCGAAAGCTACAGAGAAACCCTGTCTTGACAAACAAACAAACAAAAATCTACAGAGTGAGTTCCAGGGCAGCCAGGACTGTGACACAGAGAAACCCTTTCTCAAAAAAAACAAAACAAACAAACAAACCATAATTTAATTCAAGCTACTGAAAAGAAAGGTTAAAAAGAGAGAGAGAGAGAGAAAGGCTTAGTCATTAAGACTACTTGCTGCTCTTCCGGAGGACCCAAGTTTGGTTCCCAACACCCATGTTAGGTGGCTCACAACAATCAGTAACTTCAACTCTTCAGTTCAGACTAAGAAGGTTGTGTTTGGGAATATGTGTATCTATACATGTATACTTAGAAGCATGTGAAAACTGAATGAAATTTATGCCCTGGCAATGCTGAAGCATGCATGGGAAGCCCCCGTATACAGCGGTTCTGTTGAACTTGTCCATATTGGGTTTCATGGTCTAAGTTGATGAGGATAACTGACCAGGTCTCTTCCTCAAGAGGGCACCAGATCTCATTACAGATGGTTGTGAACCAACATGTGGTTGCTGGGAATTGTACTCAGGACCTTTGGAAGATCAGGCAGTGCTCTTAACTGCTGAGCCATCTTTCCATGTAGCAACAATTAAAAGAAAGACCATGAATTTGAAAGAAAGCAAAAAGGGGCATGTGGGAGGTTTTGGAGAGAGTTAAGAGAGGGGAGAAATGATGTAATTATATCATAAACTCAAAAATAAAAATGGGGGGAAAAGCCCACACAGTTCCCAGTTCACATCTGTCTCATGACTGTGGGTCAGATGTAAGCTACTGCTCTAGAACAATGCATGCCTGCTTGCACCCACCAGCCCCCTGCCATGACGGTCATGGACTTTCACCTTCTGGAACTGAGTAGGACTTTCACCTTCTGGAACTGAGTAACGATTCAGCTCAGCATGCTGGCACAAACTTATAAATTAAAAACTTGCTTTTAGTGTATCTGGTGTTTGTACGGTTTTCATACTAATAATGGCATGATGGTCCCTGGAAGGTCATGCCTGAATACCACTGGAGGGACCTCCAGGGGAACATGTGCCTGACAAGAGTGTAGCAGGCTGTTTCATCTTGCCTTTTGTTGTTGTTGCTGTGGTTGTTGTTGTTCATGCCACGTGATTCAAGTGTATCTGTCATGGTTATTCTTGGTTGTCAACTTTACTACTTCTGGAATTAACTAAAATATAAAAATGGAAGAAAAAAAACAACTTGCTTTTATAAGTTGCTTTGGTCATGGTGTTTTATCACAACAATACAAAAGTAACTAAAGACAGTTCTTAAGAAAATATGAGAATCCCCACTCCCCGAAAGAGTCAAGATTTGGTCAAATGGTTCAAATCTGCACCTAAATTTAACATAAAAATAGATCAAAGAACAAAAGGGTGGAGTGTGGAGACAGTTAAATATTTGTTAAACAAGAACTGAATTCAATCTCCAATTCACACAACAACAACAACAACTCAGCCAGAAATGGACATGATAGGACACTTTTAATTCTAGCACTGGGGAGACAGAGACAGAACCCTGGAGCTCCCTATCCAGCCTAGTGTACTTGGAAAGTTCCAGGCCAGTGAGATCCTGCCTCAAAAACCAAAGTGGACACATCTAATAAATGACACCTGAGGTTACCCTCTGTTTTCCACCTGGACACACACACATGCTACAACAACAAAAAGAATCTTTAGGGCTCTTAATATAAAGTTATGGTTTTGTAGGAAACAAAACTGATCAATTTCATGGAAGAAAGTCAGATACAGATTAATAAATTCATCAAGCTGTGTATTTCTTCAAAATTTTTATTTAATAATATGTGGAATGACAACCATGTGCCAGGACTGTGTCATGCACTAGGGATGCAGAGGTGACCAAGACAGACTGCCTCTGTTCAGTCATTAGCAGTGCAGCAAGGAAAACTGACAGTCAAACATTACTTGGAATAGGGGGGTTTTTTAGATTTATTTATTTTTGTACAGTGTTCTGTCTGCACATATGCCTGCAGGCCAGAAGAGGGCATCAGATCTCATTACAGATGGTTGTGAGCCACCATGTGGGTACTGGGAATTGAATTCAGGTCCTCTGGAAGAACAGTCAGTGCTCTTAACCACTAAGCCATCTCTCCAGCCCCAACCTGGAATAGTTCTTACCAACAAGAAGAGAATTAGCAGGAACTATATAAAAGCACAGCACAGGAGCCTGCCTCTAGGGAAATAGGAATAGCCTTTCTCAAAGGCAAACAGTAAGAGTTTTCTTCATAGCTCGTCTACAGTAAGAGTTTAATTGATACTATCTTTCACTCTCTCAAAAATGCTTTTAGATAAATAAGAGATAGTATCTGCAGATTATAATTTTTTTCTTTTTGAAAGTAACTTAGCTGATAAGATACAAATTGAATTAAAAGTCAGGAATAAAAATCACTACTATGAAGCCAGGTGCATGCATGTAATCCCAGCACTTGAGAATCAGTTCAATGTCATCCTCTGATACAGTTTGTAACATGTGACCTGTGGTGGTTTGAAAGAAAATGGCCCCCAAATTGAGTGGCACTATTAGGAGGTGTGGTCTTGTTGGAGGAATGTGTCACTGTGGAGGTGGGCTCTGAGGGCTCATATATGCTCAAGTCCAATGAGACTGTTCACATCCTGTTGTCTGCAAGATGTAGAACTCTCAGCCACCTCTCCAGCACCATGTCTGCTTGTATGCTACTATGTCCCACCATGATGGTAATGAACTGAACCTCTGAACTGTAAGCAAACCACCACAATGAAATGTTTTTCTTTATAAGAGTTGCCATTGGGGCTGGAAAGATGGCTCAGAGGTTAAGAGCTTTGACTGCTCTTTCAGAGGTTCTGAGTTCAATTCCCAGCAACCATATGGTTCATCTATAATGAGACCTAGTGCCCTCTTGTGTGCAGGCAGAACACTGTATACATAATAAATCAAAAAAGAAAAAAGAGTTGCCATGGTTGCTCAGCATTGATGCCACATGCCCTTAATCCCAGGACTTGGGAGGCAGAGACAGGTGGATTTCTGTGAGTTTGGGGCCAACCTGGTCTACAAAGAGTGTTCCAGTATAGGCTCCAAAGCTACAGAGAAACCCAATCTCGAAAAATAAAATTAAAAAAAGTTGCCATGGTCATGGTGTCACTTCACAGCAACAGAAACTCCAATTAAGACAGGAGTTGGTACCAGAGACTGGGTATTGCTGTGATAGGCCTGACCAAGCTTCTGATTGAAGGAATAGAGACCATGTGACTGCGGATTAGAAAAGCAGCATTTTAAAGTGTTGCTTATTGGGCCATACTAGTAGGAACATGGAATACAATGGTGTTGAGGGTGATTTGAACTGTGGAGGGACTGGCTCAAGAGGTTTCAGAGAAGAGGAATATTAATATGTAGCCTAGAGATCATTCTTGTGATATTTTGGTGAAGAATGTAGCTACCTTTTGCCCTTGTCCAAAGAGTTTGTCTGAGGCCAAAGTTATTAATTCCATTGGCAGAGGAAATCTTAAAACAGCCTAGTATAGACTCTGTTGTATGGTTATTAGTGGCAACTCTAATGAAGATTTATAATGAAAGAAGCAAGCTGAGCAAAGACAGCCAAGCTTAGGCAGCAAAGGAAACTATGGAAAACTGAAAGCTGATGAAGACATAATTGAATGAGGGAACTATATTCCAGCCCCAGCAAGCAATAGAACCCGGCAGCTTTGGCCATGTAGTTTTAGAGTCAAGGACAGAAGAACGGGGCTATAGAATTGGCCTCCATGACTAAGGAAAGCCACTGAGGCCAGGCATGTGTCAGGGGTGTCCCTCAATGGAGGCCTAGAGAGGCCAGGCCTACAGTTGTAAAGTTGAAACCTGGATCTCCTTGGAGATCCCAAGATGTTGGAGATGCCAGACTGTGTGATACCTGCTGAGGAAAGCTGCTAAAGAGAGTAGAACCAGTCCAAGAGAAAGAAGTATGTTACAGTCAATAAAGCAGAAAGGAGTTTAGATCTTAAGAGCATTTTGACATCTGACATGGAGATTTGGAGTTTGCCCAGCTGGTTTCGGCTTTGGTTTGGTCCAGGACTTTCTCACTATGCTCCCTTTCCTATGTTTTGGAATGATAATGTATATCCTGTGCCACTGTATGTTGAAAGTATGTGATCTGCTTTTTGATTTTAACTTTACAGGGGATTACAGTTAAGATATTGCATGAATCTCAGAAGAGACTGTGAATTTTAGACTTTTAAATCAGTTTGAGACTGTTATAGACTATGGGGATTTTTGAAGTAGGACTGAATGCATTTTTGCATTATGATATAGCTACAAGCCTTTGGGGGCCAGGGAGCACAATATGGTGATTTGAAAGAAAATGGCTTCCAAAGGGAGTAGCACTATTAGGACATGTGGCCTTGTTGGAGGAATGTGTCACTATGGAGGTGGACTTTGAGGTCTCATATATGCTCAAGCCATGCCCAGTAAGACAGCTCACTTCCCGCTGCCTGAAAGATGTAGAACTCTCAGATACCTCTCCAGCACCATGTCTGCCATGTCCCACTATGATGATAATGAACTGAACCTCTGAATTATAAGCAAGCCACCCCAATTGTTTTTCTTTATAAGAGTTCCCATGGTCACGATGTCTCTTCACAGCAATAGAAACCCTAAGATACAACCCTATCTCAATTTAAAAAAAAAATATTAAGTAGGTGGAGAGATGGGTCAGTGGATAAAGCACTTGCCACAGGAGCATGAAAACCAGAGTTCAGATCACTGGAAACTCCAAAAGCTGGGTAGGCAAAGAGGCCCACCTGAAATCCTAGCATTACACATATATACACAAAATGGTATTACAATAGTATGGTACCAATTAATCTCTGATGTCATTAAAGGCAATAATACGGACACAGGAAAACTGCTATACAGAAATCACTATTGGTGAAATACCTCCTCCTCTGTTCGGAGTTCAACTAAAAGTGGCTCCAAACCAATCTCAGAGCCTTGTACTATTTACTATGGAAAGTAGTTAGAGGTAAGCTTCACTGGGCCTTGCAACACTGGGCCCTAAACACACAGTAAAAAGTATCTAAAAATATCAAGCACTGTATGTATAATTACTTTTGGAAACTGTTTCCAGTTCATAGAGCTATAGACAAACAGTTTTTAGAAGCTGATTAAATCAGTTTTTACACTGCTATTAAAAATGATAACAGCAAGGAACATAGAATTTTATCCAAATGGGGGGGCTGGAAAGATGGCTCAGTGGTTAAGAGCACTGACTGCTCTTCCAGAGGACCCGGGTTCAATTCCCAGCACCCACCTGGCAGCTCACAACTGTCTGAAGATCCAGTTGCAGGGGATTTGACACCTTCACACCAATGCACATAAAATAAAGTTAAATAAACCATAAAAATATTTTTTAGAAAAAGAATTTTATCCAAATGGTATGTTTTTTAATCTAAATAAAATTTGTATTATATTAATTATAATAATTAAGAAAATATATACTTTTGGACAAAGACTATATGAAAAAATTTAAAAATGAGCTTTTCATGTTACAGGTGGAATGTTTATGATATGTATATATTTCCTTTAATATTGTTCAATACTGTTTTTTTATAAAATAAAACAAATAATAGTTTTAAGGACTTAAAATTGCAAACAGACAGTAATTTATTTTTATGTTTGTGTTAGTTCTGACCTAGTATCAATTAAATAAGCAAGTTTTTTGTTTGTTGAAGCAGGGTCTTGATGTAAAAGCCTAGACTGGTATCAAACGTAAAATCCCCCTCCCTTAGCCACCTGACCTCACTTCACACTGAGCACTAAAATTGTAGGACATGCCAAGTTCAAGCTGGAAAAAAAAATTCTTTTTATTTTTAAGGCAAAAAAAAAGTTACACAAAGTTTTTCAAGAGGTAGCAGTAATCAACCCCCCATCACATATATTCAGGTATATTTTAGGACAATTTGTTTTTTGTTTGTTTGTTTTTTTTATCTAGTTCTAAGAGCCCTCAAAATCACCCATATTCTCTCGGATGTAGATCTAGTCAAACCAGTTTCTATCTACATCCTGGCTCCTTGAGGATAAGATGCTTCTCAACCAACTCATGATTCTGAACTCATTGAAATAATTACAAAAACGTTTCTCTACAGAAAGACTCAACAAAAGCAAAATGTGTTTCATCACAGCATAAAAATGCTGGGAGTTCTCATACAAGAAAGAATGTGTTTGGTTTTCTACTATATCTCTAGGAACCAACAAAGAGAATATTAAGGGCCCAGCAATGTTTACAAAATTGCTTTAAAAAAAAGTCTTTAAGGGGGTAGAAAAGTAAGTCAGTTGGTAGAATGCTTGCCCAGCGTGCATCAAATCCTGAATTGGCTTCCCAGACAGGCATAGTGGCACACACCTGTAATCCCAGCACTCTGGAAATAGGTGAGGATTATAAACTCAAGGTCATCCCTGCCCTCAGAAGGAGCCCAGGATACAGGAGACCCTATCTTGTGTTTTGGGAGATATCTGGAGAGATAGCTAAGCAACTAAGGGCACTGGTGCTCTTCCAAAGGTCCTGGGTCTATTGTTGTGCCCACACAGTGACTCGCAAGCATCTGCAACTCCCTTCTAGGGCATCTGGGGCCCTCTTCTAGTTTCTATGCATACCAGGCATGAAAGTGGTAGACGACATACAGACAGACAGACAAAACAATCATACACATAAAAAATGTAAAAACCTTTAATATGTGTGCATATTTCACTTTGAATGCTCACTTATGGAAGAACATTGAATAAGCTATGTTTTGCTTTACAGATTACTTGTAATAAGCCCACACTAGGAATCCTTTGGAATTTTCATTCATATAGATTTCCGGAGAATTCTCAGGATTCTATGTTCCACTTAGTTTTACTTTTTCTGAGTCAGAACTCTATTTAGCTAGCTGAAAAGATTTACTTTCACATGTTTTACTTTCACATTCAAAGTAAAAATTACAAATCTGGTAAGATTACAAAATGCTTAAAACAATATACAAAGAATAACGGGATCTAGTTAAGACAAAAGGTATCCACCATACTTAAACAAGAAAGACAAACAGACCTGCAGAAAGGTATCGTGGCTTTCATATATTTATAGTAGTTTCCCATTTAAAATGTAAACATTTAAATAGTCCAATTCTTAAAAATATTAAATCAGGAATTTGACAACACAAATGTGTAACTGTCTGGGGTAGTTTGAATGTAACTGGCCCCCATAAGCTTCTGTTGGAGTAGGGATGACCTTGTTGGAGGAAGTCTGTCACAGGAGGGGTGGGCCTTAAGGTTTCCTATGCTTTCTTCACTCAGTGTCCTGTTTCCTTCTAATCAAGATACAGCCAGCACTGTGTCTGCCTGAAGGCTGCCATGCTTCCTGCCATGATAATAATGGACTGAAACTCTGAAACTATAAGCTGCTACCTCAAATAATGTTTTCCTTTATAAGAGTTGCCATGGTCATGGTTTCTCTTCACAGCAATAGAAACCCTAAGATACAATCCAATTTTTTTTTTAAATATTACTGGCACTTAGAATCATTACCTAGAAGATAAATCTCAAGAAAATGTCAAAACCAAAAGGAGCCCAGTATTAAAATGACTAGAAAGACAGAAATGGATAGGACACAAGCGAAGGCTAATTTCAGAGAGTCCTTTTGCTAATGCTAATGAAGGCTGAAAGGCAAGAAACTCTCATTGTTACCTGGTTTTGTTCAAATGGTGAATGGACCTTAATGGCACTGAAGACTAAAAAATCCAAGTTGGACAACAACAGAAAGCTCTGATCCTAGATTGGCAAAGAAAACTCTCTCTAGGACATTAACAGCCCAGCTTGCATCTGCCAGCTGGGAAGTAGGGAGGTGTGCTACACTGAGTGACATAAAATGACTCTACCATGAAAACTGACTTGTTGATAGGGTGCAAATGTGACCAAAAGTGCTTGTCTGTTGTAGAGTTTTTCCCTAGTGTTTGCAGAAAGGTGTGCTGTGTCTTTCACACAAGAATGCTATCCCTAGATCTGAGAAAGGCAACTTTTAAGAAGCTGGAAAATCATTCATCTGCCCATGATAGTCCCTGTTTATAAAATAAGGCAACTATTACCTATTTCACTGAGGATATGTTTATTTACCTTTAAAAATATTTAAAATAACACTGAACAACTGTACTAAACTATTTCAAGCATATAGTATATAATCTAATGTTTCCTGTAAAAGCCAAAATTGGATAAAATATATTAGAATGTACAGTCAAATAATTAAAAATTAGAACAGTTAATATAAATAAAAGTATAATGTCTAATTTGCATAATTATAATTCACTATTATCAATGGCCTGAATATTTACAAAATATTTTCAGGTATTTATGTCTTGAAGTTATTTTTTAATTGCATTTCTTTTTTTAAAGATTTATTTTATATTCATTGGTGTTTTGCCTTCGAGTATGTCTGTGTGAGGGTGTCAGATCCTCTGGAACTGGAGTTACAGACAGTTGTGAGCTGCCGTGTGGGTACAGGAAATTGAACTCAGGTCTTCTGGAAGAGCAGCCATTGCTCTTAAAGAAAATAAATGACCTCTATTGACTTCTTTTGAACAATCATGACACCAAAGTAAAGTCTTCAACTTTTTATTGTATCAAAACTTGTTGGGCTAGAGAGATGGCTCAGCAGCTAAGAGCCTGTCCTGAAACTCACTCTGTAGACCAGGCTAGCCTTGAACTCACAGAGATCCACCTGCCTCTGCATCACCACCATCCAGCTGAAAAGTACTTTTTTAAGAAATTAAGCTTACAGCTGTTTTTTATTATAATTTTTATTTTTTATTCATGTGTATATGTATGTGTTAGTGTGAATGTATGACACATGTGGAGGTTCCACATAGTCGCCAGAAGGTGACATGTGATTTCCTGGAGCAGAAATTACAGGTAGTTGTAAATCACTGGATGGGTGCTGGGAACTGAAGTCAGGTCCTCTAGAAGAGTAATAAATGCTCTTTTTTGGTGGGGGGGGAAATTTGGGACAGAGTCTCACTATGTAGTCCTGGCTGTCCTAGAACTCTTTGTAAATCAGTTTGACTTTGAACTCACAGAGCTTTGCCTGCCTCTGCCTCCCAAGTGCTGTGATTAAAGATGTGTGCTACCATGCCCAGCTGCAGTAAGTGACTACTGAGAGCCACTCCTCAGCTGCTATTATATATACATACATACATATATATATATATATATATATATATATATATATATATAGAGAGAGAGAGAGAGAGAGAGAGAGAGAGAGAGAGACTCTCTTCTTTTAAAGATTGTGTGTGTGCACACACACACACACAGAGGCAAAAAGAAGGCATGAGATCCACCGGAATCTGGAGAGGCAGCTTTGTAAATTAGCAAATACAGTATTGTGAACTCTTCAGTGAGTACATCTGTACTGGAGCTTTGCCATCCCTGAATAATGAATACATACCTGCCATAGCTTCCTCAGGATTTTGTTCATTAAAGCGGAAGGTTATCCCTTCAAATGAGGTACTTGGCTCAGGCCATCATCACAGATAGTCCCAAAGTAGCTAGCAGTCTTCTCCTACAAAGAAAAATATACTATTACTTTGTTTTTTTAGATATTACTTAGACTTATTAACTATTACAGTTTAGGTCTAGGTTTTTTAAAATGTTTTAATTCTAGAGAAAGACATTTACTCATAAAAATTAATATATAATACATATATGTGCATATACATATATAAATGCTAAAATCAATATTGATATGAAACACAAATTTTTAAAGGTGCTTTAAAAATTTATTTTTGCAGAACTCAGTAACTATTATAATATTTTTAATAAAATTCCAAAATTCTATTGTGACAAGATTAGTGACAGAAGCAGCGTGAAAGAAAAAGGACTTATTTTAGCTCAGTTTTATGGTGGTGAAGGAATGTCGGCATCCATGGCTACAGGCACATAAAGAGACTTGTTCACACATCCATGAACCCAGAAAAGTTCAGGAAGGCTGGCTGGGCTACATAAAAGCCAGAGACCCACTTCCTCCAGTTAGGCCCTACCTACTAAAGGTTCCACAACCTCTCAGAATAGCACCACCCCAAGTGTTCAAATCCATAAGCCTAAAAGGACATTTTACATTTAGGTCATAGAGTTTTTAATTAGAAAGTTGCTACAAAATAGCATTTCAGGTGTTGTCAAGTGTTGTGAAATCAAAAATATCAGAATTAGCTGGGCGGTGATTAAAATCACATCTTTAATCCTAGCACTTAGGAGGCAGAGACAGGCCAGCCTGGTCTACAAAGTGAGTTCCAGGACAACCAGAGCTGTAACACAAAGAAACCCTGTCTCAAAAACCAAAACAAACAAACAAATAAAAACTTGAATTGCCCCCATGGTAGCACATGGCTTAAACCCCAGCACTTGAGAAGCAGAGGCAGTTGGATCTCTATGAATCCAAGGGCAGCTGAGTCTACATAACGATTTCTAGGTTATCCAAAGTTACTAGTGAGAGACCCTGTCACATACAAAGAAATATTTTAATTTATCATTCTCTGAAAATTCAAACTAGCCAGGCGGTGGTGGCGCACGCCTTTAATCCCAGCACTCGGGAGGCAGAGGCGGGCGGATCTCTGTGAGTTCGAGACCAGCCTGGTCTACAGAGCTAGTTCCAGGACAGGCTCCAAAGCCACAGAAAAACCCTGTCTCGAAAACACACACACAAAAAAAAAAAAGAAAAAGAAAGAAAATTCAAACTAATCTCTAAAAATGTTTAGTATATTTCCAAGAGTACCTAATCCACTTGGGAACTTTTAATAAAAACTACAACTGCTTCTTTAATTAGAATAATAGCAGTACTTTTGAGGGTGGAAATATTTTTTGCTGTTCTTAAAGCACAGTTACTCTAAAACACAGAAAAACAGAAAATCATTTTTTATTTTCTCAAATACCTTCTTATTCCTGCTAATGTTATATACAAGCTTATAAAGAGTCCTCTTAAGAAATAATAGCTGGGCAGTGGTGGCGCACGCCTTTAATCTCAGGACTCTGAAGGCAGAGGCAGGTGGAGCTCTGTGAATTCGAGGCCAGCCTGATCTACAGAGCAAGTTTCAGGACAGGAGCCAAAGCTACAGAGAAACCCTGTATCGACAAACAAACAAACAAAATCTACAGAGTGAGTTCCAGGGCAGCCAGGGCTGTTATACAGAGAAGCCCTTTCTCGAAAAACCAAAATAATAATAATGGTAATAATAATAATGTGAATACATTAAAACATCTACTTGTTTGTTTGTTTTGTTTTTATTTTTTCAGACAGGGTTTCTCTGTGTAACAGTTCTGGCTATCCTGGGACTCACTCTGTAGACCAGGCTGGCCTTGAACTCACTAAAATCTGTCTGCCTCTACCTCCCAAGTGATGGGATTAATGGTGTGCACCACCACAGCGCACAAAACATCTACTTGAAAATTCCTAAATTGAGTAAAAGCTTAGGTCAAATAACTTCACTACTTTCATGAAACGTAAAAGAGCATTTTCCTGGCAGACCTAGTGAAGCATTGTATTCTCTCTGTAGTTTAGGTCTCTATGATTTTGTTTTCTAGTTTCTCCATATTCAGCCACTCCCTAACATCCATCTACAGGACGGGGGCTAGAAAATAGAAAACGGCTGCCAAAGAGGGAGGTCATCTTCAAAAGTGAATTATTAATACTGTAGGAAATTGGTAACCAATTGAAGTTCATTCTTAAATCACACCAAAAGGGCAAGATGTTTTACTGAACGAGAGTCTCTTGAGATGAGCTACCAAGACACGTGAGGACACAGAGCAGCAGAGGCACAACAGATGAGTGCTTTGATTCTTCTGAATGCAAACGGCATTTGTCTGATGCTCTTCCAGTTCCCATACAGAGATTCCTTGAGGACATTTCTCTCTAATTCAGAGTATGTTTTTAAATTTAGGGTGAGTGTATTTCAGAAAATAAAGAGCTCAACCATGTATATTATATAATAAAAAAGAATACGCTGTTCTGGCAGTAGAGATAAAGACCTAAGAGCCTGGGCTCTGGAACAAGCGGGATGCAAATCCCAACACTGCTGCTCACTACCTGCTCAGTTTTAGACAAGCGGCTCTGCCTGTTGGTGCCTCAGCCTCCTCATCCATTTGGTGGAGCAAATGATAGTGCTTTGCAAACCAGGCTGCTGTGAGGATTGGAGAAGCAATAGGCTTAGTTTTTAGACCATTTTCTGGTACTTAGTAAGACCACAAGGAAGTTTGTTTGGATTTTATTGAGGTATTACTGACAAGTTATATGACAAAGCCTTTGTTTAAAATTGGGTCAGTGCTATTAAATTATAAAATATTTTTTTTAAATCTAGGTAATGGTCAACTAGTATGTAGTATTCCCCATTTATATTCCTGATATATTAATACAAGTTTGTTTTAACAGTAGACAAACAATATGCAATATATCATAACTCAACTCCCTATACAAGTACATAAATAATCTTACAGTAATGAGGAGAAATTGTACGTACTAACCTTTACACTCCCAAATACAGACCAAGCCCAGTGAAGTGGTTTGGGTTTTGTGGGGTGGGGGTGGGGCAGCAGAGTTGTTGTGTAGCCCTGGCTGTCTTGGAACTCTGTAGACCAGGTTGGTCTGGAACTCACAAAGATCCACCTGCCTCTGTCTCCTGAGTGCCGGATTAAGGGTGTGCTCCACCGCCACCTGGTCAGTCTAACAACCTTCTTTTTCACAAAAATTGGGCTGTGAAAGGATTTAGGACAGCAGGAAAGAATAATTATGAATGAATATCTACAAACAATCAAAGTTTCTAATCTCTTCCATAACAATCGAAAAGGAGAAATAAATATTTAGGAAGAGGAAAAGGGGGAGTTAAATCATGTAATAAATATTAAATCACTCAGAACTAATGACAGCTATTATTTACAGGACGGTGTGTGCCACGGTGCAGAGGACAACTGGTGGGAGTCTGCTCCCCTTCCACCACGTAGGATCTGGGGATACAGTCTGCTTTGACTTTACAGCAAGTGTCTTTACCCACTGAGCCATCTTACTGCTTTTGTTTTAAATAATAAATATATATCTATAGGTACCGTTTAATGCTTTATTTTAAAAAATAAGCCCTGATATGAATTTTTAAAATTCTAAGTCTAAAAACTGAAAATTAAAACACTATAAAATCATCTGGTCAGGGATGCAGTTAGTAGAGCACTCAGCATGCACAAAGCCTTGGATTCAATCCCCAGCACAGCATAAACTGGGCCTCAGAGAACACAACTGTAACCCTAGAATTTTTAGAAAGGGGAACCAGGAAGATCAGTTTAATGTCCTCCTTGGCTACATATGGAGCTTGAGGCCAGGTTGGGCTACATGACACCCTCTCAAAAAAAAAAAAGAAAAAGAAAAGAAAAAGAAAAAAAAAGGTATTCAAACTTTAGCCATATATATTTAATTCCAACTCTCAGGAGACAGGACTGGAAGTCCCAGGCCAGCCTCAGCTACATAGCAAGGCTATGTCTTAAAAACACACAGAACAAACCAGGCGGTGATGGCGCATACCTTTAATCATAGTACTTGGGAGGCAGAGGCAGGCGGATTTCTGTGAGTTAGAGGCCAGCCTGGTCTACAAGAGCTAGTTTCAGGACAGCTAGGACTGTTACACAGAGAAACCCTGTCTCGAAAAACAAAAACAAAAACAAAACAAACAAACAAAAAAACCACACACAGAGAAATAAACATTTATTCAGCTGACTTCCTTGAACAAACATCATTGCGAAATTGCCCATATATATTTGTTTCCTAAAATTTATTGTTGTAAAATTTATCATTAGGCCAAAGGTACATATCAATTAAATAGCTTTGTGTGTGTATGTGTGTGTGTGTCTTCATGACTTTTAAATATATTAAAGAATAATGATGATATGGAGCTGAAGAGATGGCTCGGCAGTTAGGAGCACTGATTGTTCTTCCTGAGGACCTGGGTTCAGTTCCCAGCACCCACATGGCGGCTCACAACTGCCTGTAACTCCAGTTCCAGGATGTCTGACACTTTCACACCAATGTACATAAAACAAAATTAAATAAATTACTTTTTAAAAAGATATTGATTATATAAAATGCCAAGATTAACTACCTTTTAAGAACAAAACCTGAGCCAGTTATGGTAGTACACATCTGGAATCCAGCATTTATTGAGGAAAGTTGGAGACAAGTTTGAGTTACATTGTAATTTTTTTAAATTTATTTACTTTTAAAATTATGTGCATTGGTGTTTTGCCATGGGTATTGGGTCCCCTAAAACTGGAGTTACAGATAGTTGTGAGCTGCCATGTGGGTTGCTGGGAACTAAACCTAGGTCCTCTAGAAGAGCAATCAGTGCTCTTAACTGCTGAGCCATCTCTCCAGCCCCTACATTGTAATTTTAAAGTTCTCCTGAGTCCTGAGTTAATACAATGAGACCGCTCAAAAAGTAAAAAACTAAAATAAATAAATGAATAAATAGATAAATAAAATTTAATGAACAAAACCCAGTAAGTACATAAACTTTTTGTATATTTATATAAAAGTCTTATAAAATATAGATTTCCAAAATGTAAACTCAAATGTACATTTTGATTTGTATCTAAGTCACCAACTTTATTCAGGCAAATCTGGTTTTTATGACTAGGATATATCAGAGCAACAAGGATACAAAAATATTACAGTGATATTACAAAAACACTAGTTATTATTCAAGAGCCAGTATCAAAGCTCCAAAAGTAAATATAATTTAAATTACTTTTAAGATTGCACAGGATAAATTTAAAGAACTTTCTTTTTGAAAAAAATTAAAAGTAAATATGCTTCGATAATGTAAACAGTTATAGTGATTATTTTATGTATAATAGGACTGGAAAGATGGCTGTGTTGGTAAAGTGCTTCCTGCACAAGTATGAGCACCTGCCTTCCATCCCCAGCACCTATATAAAAAGCCAGGCACTATAAGGTACACCATAGTCCCAGCGCTGGAGGGCAACAAGGGATCCCTGTGGTTTGTTGGCCAGTCAGCCTAGCCAATTCAGCAAGCTCCAGGTTCAATGAAATACTGTATCTCAAAAAATAAGGTAGAGAGACATCCAATGTTGACCTGTGGCTTCTACATGCACTTACATACAAATGCATGCACACATACAAATATGGGTAATACTGGCTATTAACCTAAACAATACAACTACCCAAGCATCCTCCTGAATAACTGCATTAACAACAATGCTTACTTAAAACTAGCTTAGTACTGAACATTCAACATGTTTAAGATTCAAATAAGCAGGGTCTTTTGAACCCAAATCTACAATGGTAAAAAATAAAAAAGCTATTTCCTCAAATGCATTTGTGATCAATTTAATTATTTTAATAGGATTTTCATATAAGTATTAAACCATAACTTAGAGTAAACTAAATCTCAACTATAACATCTTCTGTTCAATGTAAAAAAAAAAATACAATGTGGGGACTAAGCACATTTTTTACAAGAAGTGGAGTAAAAAGGAATGCTTGGGCTGGAGCAAGGGCTCAGCAGTTAGGAGCACTGACTTCTTTTCCAAAGGGTCCCCAAGACCTACATGGTCCTTCACATCTGTCTGTAACTCCAGTTCCAGGGGATCCAACGCCCTCTTCTGGCCCCCGAGGGCGCTGCACACCATCATGCACAGACACATATAGGTAACAAATACGGTAATTTTTTTAGAGTGCATGACAATAAAAAATAAAATATTTCATTACATCACCTTTACATATGAATGTGAATTAAACAAAACAGAAAAACTTTGAAACAAGCCTACACTATTAACTACATTCGTGAAAAGCAAGAACCATGAAAGGTGAGACCACTGTGACATCTTTCATGTCCTACCCTCCCACCCAGTGAAAAGCAGGCTCAGCCGCGAGGGAGAGGAAACTACGGATGAGCATCTTCCATGCAGACGCGTTTATGTTTTCAGCTTTAGCATATTTTCAAACCATCTGGCATCTATGCCTCTCTGGTTTGCCAGACTAATCTGTTCAGAACTGAGTAGAACACCAGAGCTGTATGCACTGTGGGGAAACCAAGGAAGAGCACACAGTTAGAGGAATGTTCCAGATGCTGGGCTATAAGGTAGTTATACTCGACCTGTATCTTTAAAACATTTCCACCGAAAACATTAAGCTCTTTTGAGAATACAAGAATGGCTCAGGACATCTGTATGAATCATAACTGTCATCAGTTATCCAAGTTACTAGGGTTGGTTTTTTTCATTTTAATCTAAGCAGCCAAACGAAACATGTCAAGAGGTAATCCTACAAAAAAAATTGATAAATGAAACAATGAAACACTGTAAATTATATATTTATATATGTGTGTGGACATATATATATACATACATATATACATATATATAGATATAGATATATATATATAATCTAAGGGCCAGTGAGATGGCTCCATAGGTAAAAGCATTTGCCATCAAGCCTGACAACCTGAGTCTGGTCCTCAGAACCTACACAGTGGGTGGAGAAGCAATTCCTGAAAGTTGTCCCCTGACCTCCACATGCATACAGTGCATGGATGGGCACACAACTGCAGCACATAGATGCAGACAATAATAAATGTAAATTATTAGTATCTAAGCTTAGCTGAAATGATGGTACACACTTGCAATTCCAGCATTGAGGAGGCAGAGACAAGGGGACTGCCATGATTTCAAGGCCAGTCTAGGCTATGTTTTGAAACGTAGCACACAATCAAAGATAATACATTTTACCTTGCCTAAAATTGGTCTGCATACCCTTAAAATGCTTGGAGGAAGGGGAGAGAAACCAAGGGAAAAAATGTTCACGGATGTCCTTTTCCTTATATGCCCCGTTACCAAACTACTGTAGTTGGCAGCACTCAGCCTAACCCTTCACTAAATCTGGAATCAGAATTGCTTCTTTAGAACTTGAAATCTACGTGCCAAAAGCCCTGTTAGAACAAACTTTTAGCAGTCCCCATTACAAGTTTAAAATAATGACTATTTCAGGGCAATTTTATAAAGAAACAGATAATTACTACCGCACACAAATTAAAGCTTTAGGATAAAGACTGAGACACACTGACCAGCACCACAAACAAAAATGTGTACGTATATCACCCCGCAACATGCACACACTCTTCCTGGGAGAGGACGGGCTCTTATGGATTTTCATTGGCTATCACATTGACCTCTGAGAGAATTGCTTCTTCGAGTTACATGGAATCCCACCCTAATCACGTCACAAATTCTCAATCAGCCCCTCTTATAATTTCCTCCTAAATAGTATCCCTTCCCGGTTTTGTTTGTTTTTGTCTTTTAAAGGTCTGGAGACAGAAAAGTGCTGTGGTATCCTATCTACTCCAGCCACGCTTCTTCCCTACGTCGAGTTTCCCAATTGCTTTTCCCAGAGGTTTGATCCCTAAACTAAGGTTAGCAAACAGAATCTTTTCCTAGGGTTTTGCTCGTTCCTTCCTGGTACCCCTGGAGTACCGAAACAAAGAATTGCAAGCCCCTTCACTTGGAACTTCGGTGTGAATACACCGGGAAGGGCTTGGCTTCCCACCATCAGACCCCAATTCTTTTTATTTCCTCTTCCTAGCCATTCATCTCCCTCAAGGAATCAGCAGATGGAACTCCCTTTAAGCCCTACGGCTTGGAGATTCCTCTGGGCCATCACCCCCACACACACCCGGCCCAGTTCATGCACTCCCCGTACCTCTACAGAAAGAGACCGTGTGTTTCCGCCCTCTTTAATTAACTTCTCCCCTAAAATCCTGATCTTCCCTACACTTCTTAGGGATGCAACTCTGAGTCTCCCCGGCTGAGGTTTCCCGTGGCTCCGACCCCAAAGCCAGCGCACTCCCGTCTGTCCAGCAGGAGACCCTCTGCTGACTCTTCCGAGGGGCTGCGCCGCGTCCCCGACGAGGTGGCCCCGCGCCTCCGGAGGCCGAACCGGAGTTAGGGTCCGCCGTCCCAGAGGCGTCCTCCCCGAGGGAGACCGGCTCCCCAGCCCCTCAGCACCCCCAAGTTACTCACTGCTCTCCCAAACCCCCTCGCCCCGAGCTCTGTCCTCGCTCTGACACCCCCAGGAGCTCCCGGGAGCAGCGAAGCTGTCGGCCGCCGGCGCCTCCCCGCTGCGGGGCAGGCCCGGTCCTCCGGGTCCGATGCCGCGAGCCCCAACGCTGTGGGCTGGGTCTTGGGGCGGGGGTGGGGGGATCTCTGCCCCGGGGCTGCCCGTCCCGTGCCAGCGCCCGCGCCTCTCGGCATCCCCAGCCGCCACGAGCTCCGGCTCGGTTTCCACCCGCGGCCCCGCGCCCGCGGCCCCAGTACCCAGCCGGCTCGCGCAGCTACCTGCAGGGGCCGCCGCGCCTCAGCGCCTCGCCGCCGCCATCTTGCATTTCAGAGCGACTGCACTTTTCAGGGAGTCAACTCTGACCCGTGAACCCTAACCCCGGAACCACTCGGAGGGCCCTCGCGCGGGGGGCCCACGGAGCTCTGCGGCGCGGCAGGAGCAAGACGCTCTCGAGCCAGGGTGCGAGGGGTACTCTCGTCCCTGAGCCTCCCGGGGCCGCAAGGAGGAGCCAGCCAAGGCGGGGCGAGCCGGCGCCCCACTCGAGGACTCCGCCGCTCCTCTGGGATGCGACCCAGGCCTCTCCCCCAGAGCCCGGCGCTGCGGGAGGTGTGCGCCGCCCCGCCCTCTGTCAGGAAGAGCCACGCCCCCTGTCAGGAGGGTCCACGCCTCTGTCAGTAGAAGCCACGCCCAGCCAGGAGAAGCCCCGCCTTCTGGCCCCGCGCGGCCCCGCCCCTCGCAGGCAATTGCTCCGCCCGCTGTCGTCAGGAGCTGGCGCCCGCCTCCGGCGACCTCTTGTCACTTTCTTCCATTGAAACTGCCTTGGCCTTCTGAAACCCCGGGAACCCGACTCCCAAGGCCCCGCCCCTAGACGCCACGCCCACTATCGCTCTCCGCTCCGCCTTGGGCGTGCCCTTTGCATTCCAGCCGCGCCCCCTCCCGCTGTCAACAGTCCCGCGCTCCTGTCAGCTGCGGCTCCGCCTCTTCTCGCCCGAGTCCAGCAGGAGCCGCAGCTCCAGCTTCGGACGGGAAAAGTTGAGTGTTGCCCCGCTTGGAGCCTCCCGGCTCTGCCTCCTGCCGCAGTCCCACGTCCTCCTGCTGCGAGCCGCTCACTGATGCCGAGCTCTCGGTGGGCACCAGCCCTACAGCGTGGTCAGCTAAGGATCTCATCATCTTCCCCACCTCCTCTTCTCTTCATTGTTAAAATGAATATATAAACGAAGGCAAAAAGAAACCACGTACTCAGAGTGTATTCACGGCCCGGACATAAGAGAACTCTTTGGCGCCTGGATGTTTAGTCCCAACCCGCATCCCAATCATGGATTCCTTTGTGCTATGTTAGCAGGACTCCACCAAATCACACCAATCCTAAAATCTGCAATCTGCAGTTGCTTGAAGGGAAGGCCTGGGTGCTCAAATCGACGTGCACAGTATTTAGTTGCATCCTAACATTCTAAAACTTGCCTACACTGAGGCTTAATGACCTCACCAGCAGAAGTACTCAAGCCTGTCCTACTCTAAAACAATTTAACAGCACTTTAGCTTCTTGGAACTAAATTCAGAATGTAAACTATTTATAGAAATGATTTAAGAAATCAATGTAATTTTTTAATAAGAACAAAAATAGGAAGTAGTTTATATACACTCCACAATGTGTTTCAATGCTCTTATCCATAATAAGAAAAATACAAGACAAAAATCACACACACACAGTTTGTGCTCACCTAGAGACAGTTCCAGGTCCACTGAGAATCCCAGCTTAGTATTTAACTCTGAGCGAAGAAATATTTCAAATACAGAAATTCATTCTTTTGTTCACGCATTCAGCCACTGCCTTTTTGAGCACCACATGTGCCAGGCACTGTAGGAGATGTGAAGCTGAGCTAGGCCATCCAGTTGTCCTCTGGCACCTAAAAGGGGCTGTTCTGGAATCTTCCAGGATACCAAAATTGAGGGTTTTTGTTCAAGCCCCTTAGATGAACAATTGTGGCATTTGCATATAATCCATGCGTGTGCCCCCGTGTCGTTTACATCATCTCTACTACACGGTGTCGATACCAGGCAAAGAGCTGCCGCACTGTAACAGATTAGCATACCGTGACAAGGAGAAAAGTCGGCGCAGTCAGCAGAGGTGCAGCATTTTTCCGGAACATTTTGGATCCACAGTTGGTTGAATCGTAGATATGGAAACCATGGATCCGGAAGGCTGTGTTCTGGTTTCCAGGAGCTCTCACAGACTAGACGCTAAGCACAAACATGCTCATAAAACACATCAAAGTGAAAAGGGAGAAAAGGAAGAAACAGAGGCGGTGGAGACATATGGTCTTCACCTCTCTTCCCTACTCCCCTCCCCCGTTTTCTTATTCCTCCTTTTTAGCACCAATTTACAGTCTCTGTCCTTCTCTCTAAAGCAGTCAGCCTGCTTCATTCCCTAAAGCCAACAGCCCAGAAGCCTCCCAATTTAAGGTCACTCCCAGCGGGCACTTCTGTCCAGGGAAACAATTTCAATGGCACAGTGCTGGGAACAGTGTCCCTGGCTGAAGTGCTGCCAATTATCTGGCATCCGTGCACAAAGCAAGACTGTTACCAGCACTTGAAAAAAAAAAAGGTTGCAGACTTAAGCAATATGCATATATGTTTCCATAGCAGATTGTGCCAGCCCACATAAATCTGTCTAGAGACCATGCTTACAGAGTAACTTGTTTTTATTAAAATAAACTCATTTATAAAAATTGTAAATATGACTGATTTTAACAGCTGCGCAGCTCCAGAAGTAAGTTTTACCCATGGATTGGCACAGTGCGAAGTCTGGAGTTTTCATGCCTAAACCTGGCAGTTTGTCATACACAGAGTGGCATGACAAAACTTCAGGGCTGTTAGAGATGAGAAGTCATTCAGGGGGTTTTAAGAGCACAGCCCCTTTGCTCTTCAGAGCCTCTGCCACCTTTGGAACAGTGGCAACAGTGTTAGTAGGAAATAAAGCACTTTGAATAAAAAGTGGCAAGTACCCAGCTGATCTCGAAGAGCAGGCTCCCAGCAGCTCTGTTGGTAGACGAGTCCTTCTGTTGTTCGTTCCCTTTTTTCTTCCCTTTGTGAAAAAGTCATTTTTCAAACATGATACCATGAAACAGGCCAAAAAGACATCAAAATAAGATTTGACTACAGCTTGAGAAATCTGCCCTCGCGAAAAGGTCCTACAATTCTCTGATGGCTAGTTCAGAAGGTGAACAAAATTGGTTATGCTGAATGTTGCTCCCCCGAACACACTTTCAAAGTCAGTTTTAGGCCAAGTCCTTCCCTGTTCCTTCAAATGCATGGTCCAGGTAAACAATAAGCCTATGATAATAGCAGTAGAAATAAGCAGACCTAAAAAACAAAACAGTAGGTTTTTTTTTTGTTTGTTTGTTTGAGACAGGGTCAGCTGTCCTGGAATTCATTATGTAGATTAGGCTGGCCTTGAACTCACAGAGATCTGTCTAACTCTACCTCTTGAGTGCTGGGATCAAAGGTGTGTGCCACCACACCTGGCTTGAAAAACAGCAACTTTTTTTTTTAATCTGTGGAAATATGCAGGACTACTGAAAAAAAGAAACTACACTATGCATCATTTAATACAGTGTTAGAGCTTCTTCCTGGACCCACTGAAAATTAAAGGTCAGGAAATAAGTTTTCTTCCTGTCTTCCTGCAGTGTATTTTGCGCGCACGCAAAATGTGTGTGTGTGTGTGTGTGTGTGTGTGTGTGTGTGTGTGTGTGTGTGTCTAAAATCTTAGAGCTGGGCATGGTAGTTCATGCCTGTGATTCCAGCCTGGTCTACAATGTAATCTGTAGCTCCCAGGCCAGACCAGACCATGTCTTAAAAAGAAACAAAATTTTAAAAGCTTAGGGAAACAATACAATTAGGAGCTAGGAAATACAATGTTTCTCTGTTAAAAGTTTTAGCAGAGGATGCCAAGTAGCAGTTCTTAAATTTTAGGGTACATGAATTTGATCAGGGCACTTTACTTAAAAAAAAAATAGGTGGGGGCTGGAGAGATGGCTCAGAGGTTAAGATCACTGACTGATCTTCCGAAGGTTCTGAGTTCAATTCCCAGCAACCACATGGTGGCTTACAACCATCTGTAATGACATCTGCTGCCCTCTTCTGGACTGCAGGCATACATGCAGACAGAATATTGTATACATAATAAATAATAAATAAAACATTAAATTAAAAAAAAAGAAAAAAAATAGGTGGCCATACCCACCCCACTTCTAGTACAAAATGAAGATTTAGTGGGTCTCAGATGAGTTTGTGAATTTGCTTTTGACATGTAACTGTGGTAACTTTTATATAATTGAACTAAGACTTCATGTTAATAAATATTGGCCTAGGGACTAGAGAGAGAACTCAGTGGTTAAGTGTACCTACTGCTCTTCCAGAGGACCTGAGCTCAATTCTCAGCACCCATCTGGTGATTCAAAATCATCTGTGTCTCCAGATCCAGGGGATCTAATGGAGTAGGAGTTCCTTCTGTTTATGTGTTGCTTTCATTGGTTGAATAAAGAAACTGCCTTGGCCTTTTGATAGGGCAGAACTTAGGTAGGCGGAGTAGATGGAACTGAATTCTGGGAGGAAGAAAGCTGCCAGGTCAGACATGCTGAATCTTTCCCGGTAAGCCACGACCTCGTGGTGATACACAGATTATTAGAAATGCGTTGAATCAAGATGTGAGAGTTAGCCAATAAGAGGCTAGAACTAATGGGCCAGGCAGTGTTTAAATGAATACAGTTTTTGTGTGATTATTTCAGGTGTAAGCTAGTGGGGCGGCTGGGACAACAAGCAGCCCACTCTTTCCTACAACAATCTAATACCTTCTTCTAGCCTCTATAGGCACCAGACATGCATGTGGTGTACAGGTATGCTTGCATGCAAAACACTCATACAATACAATAATAATGATAATAATAACAATAAAAGAAATATTGGTCTAAATGCTCATGAGTAACAGAACAGTTACTGTGTTCTAATAGAAACACCTGAAGAATACAAGATACAGAAAGTCACCATCTCTGAGTAGAAAAACTCATCTCTAAAATTGTCAGCGATGAGGAGGTCAACATTGGAAAGGAAACTCTACTTGTTGCCAAGAACTTTCATACAGTTACAGACTTGCATTTCCCATGAAATCTCACAGCTTGATAAATTCTGGGTGTTTTTGATGTGTTGTCTCACTTTAAGTTCCGGATGGATGTCTGTGAGGTAGATGGTGCCTTTTACAGTCAGCATATGAAGAAGCTGATATTGGGAGAAGTTAAAATGCCCACGATTAAATAACTGGAATCTGAATCCATCCTGACCGGTCCTACAACCTAACATCGTACACACAGGTCCAAAGAAGGCAGCAGCTGCATTGTTCAAGTCCAGTACACACAGGATAGTAAGAAATGCATGGGCATTAAAGTCAAAATGGTTACTGTCCAAATGCCTAAATCCTCTGCCACTGGCTAACTAAATCCAACTGTTGTTGCATAACTAACTCACCAAAGCAAGCTGCTGAAAAGACCAAGCATGGGGTGTGGGAGACAGCTTAGCGGTAGCGTGCTAGTCCAGAAGGCACAAGACCCTGCGTGCGATTCCAGCACTGCACAGAGAATACCAAAAAGGTTTTTAACTCACTAGACTGGGGGACAGCTGAGTAGTTTGCTTACCTGGACCAGGTCTGAGTGATCTTGGTTGAACTTGCCCCTGTCTCTGCAGTGAGCAGGTAGGTTGTCTGAGGGACTGTTCGGTCTGAGAAAACTGCATTTGTGTGACTTGGAGGTACATCTAGAATGGCCTCAGTCACACTAGCAGTGGTCACAGGTATGACTAGTCATGCAGTAGCATAGCTTAGACTCATTCTCATGCAGTCATAGGAGCCCAAATAAGCAAGAAGCAGGGTTCAGAGTCTCTTGAAAGTTGGTTTTGCCTCCTCCTACTGGCCGTCATCCCGTCATAGGCCAGCCCGGATTCCACCTCTTAGCAAGTACAGCTGCACAGCTGCACTGCAAGATTGAAGGTCTAATATATCTATTTTTGTCATCGAGTGTACCACACTCTGGGATCAAGTCAGACTTCTTGTCTTTGTTTGTTTTCACTCATGTGCAAAATTAAGATAGTGCTACAACTGACGGATCTATTCTGTCTTGAAGGGTTGACGGAATGTGCAAGGGGCCAGGTTTATCCTAACATCTCAGAAAACGTTAGCCATGTTGATGCTTACGTCCTCTATGGCCTCTCAAGCTGGACGGTCTGAGGATCTGCCCGGACAAGAGGCAAGGAGGCCAGTATGTCTTCCCTTGGGGAAGGATACTGACCCTGCTTCCCTGGCTTTGGTTTCCTTCCAGCTGACAGGCCTGTAGGTAGGAGAGATGAACATCCATACGAGCTAGCTCAAGTCATGGGCCAAAGCTCTCTGCATGTCCTTTTTAAACTCACCTCTCTTAATCCCTGTTAAGACTCCTCTACAAACCTGGCATGGTGGCACACATCTTTCAGGCCAGTATTCGGGAGGCAGAGACCAGTGGATCATTGAGATGGAGACTAGCCTGGTCTACAAAGCAAATTTCAGGACTGGAGAGATGGCTCAGTGGTTAATAGCACAGCCTGCTCTTCCAGAGGTCCTGAGTTCAATTCCAAGCAACCACATGGTGGCTCACAACCATCTACAGTGAGGTCTAAGCAGAATACGTATACATGATAAATAAATAAATGTTTAAATTAAAAAAAAAAGCAAATTTCAGAACAGTCAGGGCTACACAGAGAAACCCTGTCTCAAAAAACAAACAAACACTACAAATAGACAAACAAAAATTCCTTAAATGGCTGGGACAGTGACTCAGTGGTCAGTAAATTACTGGCTTTAAAGTACAGTCAGTAAAGTACAAGCATGAAGACCTGAATTCAGATTTATAACATAATCTTGGTGGGGAGGGCACAGAGAGACTGACTCCCTGGCTAGCACTTCTAGCCAAATTAGATAGCTCTGGACTCAGTGAGAGACTGTCTCACAAAACAAAGCGTAGTGCAGTGGAATACACTCGTTGTTTACCTCTGACCTTCACACGCATGTGCACGTACTGCACCAAACAAAAACCCTCTAGAACATGGCCCAGTGTTATGACTTGGTTATGAAGTTTCCTTTTTCCCCATTTGGTGGCGCTATTGAGAGGCAACTGGACCAGGAAAACATTAAATTCATTGATGGATCAATCCATCGATGAATTCATAGCTGAATGGGCTAGCAGGAGGAGGAGTCTGGTCACTAGGACCTGTCTTCAAAGGATATGTCTTACTGCTGTCTCTCCCTGGCTTCCTAGCTGTCAGGAAGTAGACAACCTCCTCTGCTACCAGCTCTTCACTCCTTAGGTTATAATATGCTCTTGGTTTAAGCATTAAGGCAGACTCTAGCAGAGTCAGAGAGGCAGAGGTAGGTGGATCTTGCTCTGTAGACCATGCTGACCTTGAACTCAGAGATCCACCGACCTCTGCCTCCTGAGTCCTGGGATTACAGGCATTGGCCACCACTGCCTGGCCAAAATAATAATAATAATATGTTTGTTTGGTTTTGTTTTTTCTTTTTACTATTTGACAGTAAGGCAATTTCCAATATGAGAGGAGGCTGTGGTGTCCAGGAGATGTGAGCTGTTGTATAACTGACTTTTCAGCTATCTTCCAAGACTTCCCTTACTTGTGCGCATCCTCTGATGCCCACACAAACCTTCCTCTTCTTCCCACGATTGCCTGTTCCTCTTGCTGTAGCTGATTGGACTAACTTTTTCTTTTCAGTGCTAGGGGCTGAACTCAGGGTTTCATTCATCCTAAGCAAGCAGCCTACCATTGAGCTACATTCCTAGGCTATAAAGGACAGTAAACACAGACTACCCTCTTCAAAAAGATCAATTCAAAATAGACTGTAGGCACAAATGTAAAATGAAAAACCATAACATTCCTAGGAAAAGAAATAGAGGAGAGCCTAGATACTATTGGTGTTTTTTCTTTCGGGGGGTTGGGATTCTAATGACCTTTTAAAAATGTACTGGAATGTACAGGTTCTCTCTGTCGTCATCCCCCCCCGCCGCCGCCCTGGCTAGAATCTGCCTTAATAACCTCATTTTAACTCATCTCTGCAAAAGGGCCTGTCCCTAAACATGAGCATATACTGGGGCACAGGGGGTTAGGAGTTAACCTGTGGGTTCTGGCAGAATTCAGCTGGAAACAACAGGAAAACAGTTACCATCACACAAGGTAGAAGGAGGCGGTGTGTCTGGTTTTACCCTTACATCAAGGTGTCTGTCTCCGGCTCTGTGTCAGGTAGGACACAGATCTGTCTCGGTTCCTGAGAAGTGTCCCTTAGCTATTTATTGACTGTGTCTGTTCTTTGTAAATGAGCTTTTTTTTTTTTTTTTTTTTTTTTTTTTAGCAACTCAAGTCCATGGATAGGTAGTGACACTGGATACTTTTCAAGACATTTTACATTATAACCTCCACCACCTGTTTGAGAATTTTGCAACAAGGTCTCCTTGTTTAGTCTAGGCTAGCCTTGAACTGACAAGCCTCCTTCTTCTGCTTCTGCCTACCAAATGCTGGAATTGTAGGCATGTACCACCATCATGCCTTTGTTTTAAATTATATAAAATCAAATTGCATTTTATGGCTCATGACAGTGCTTTTCAACCCTACTTAAGATAATAAAAACACTTGATGCTTAAAAGCAAACATCTGTATTCTATCCCCACTTCCAACCAATTATTCCGATTTCTTTGGTGTAAAGAGGAATACGGAGGCTGTGCTTTGTTTCAGGTGATCTGACACCTTCACACAGATACACATGCAGTGCACCCGAAATAAAAATACATTTAAACAACAACAACAAAACACAGAGCAGAGGGTTCGTTTATATTTCACCTTTCTCCCAAACTACGAGTATTTCATTATATTTCCGGGTTGGCTATTTTTAGATGAAAGAAAGTGTTAGGTTATCTGTTTCTTCTCCTGCAAGACTACCTGGGCTAAGGAGGTAAAGACAGTGCCTTTTGGGATAGAATGGCATGCTAGTGACTATATTTCATACCACAGCTGTGAGGTGAAGGTTCAGATGAAACCACAGAATTCATGTGAGAGCGGTAATTTACATTTTTCCTAGTGAGGTGGGGAGACTGGAAAATTTTAAGAAACAGGAAAGACACATATGCTGTGGTCCTAAATATAAAGTGTATTAAACTGAGTGAAAAAATTAATTACAGAACATAAGACTGAAGGTACCTTATTTTCTTCCTAAATAATTTAAGCAAAAGCTTGTCTTTTTTTCAAGACTCTGATTTTCCTAAATATTCACCCCAGTAAATAGCTATAATTAGGATTCATCACACGTAATCAGTTTGCAAATTATTTCATGAATACATTATCTATTGCTACGGTCTTTTTTCTTTCCCTAGTCCCACAATGGGCTTTTTAAGCTCATGCTTGTAGCTCACAAAGTCCACATGTCCAGGGCATCCACATTCAGCTCACTTTGATCCGCGAAGCATTTTCGTCCCACCTCTTTGAAATCGTTTTGATTGGGCAGGAGCTCTGGAGACAAAAGTCTTCCAAGGACCCCCCTCACTGCATGCTAAGTGTTGTTCTCTGATTCCCAGCCAGAGAAATGACGCTGGCAAAGTTGGTTACTCAAACATAAGCAGTTTCATTTCCAACCTTTGCGCGTTAAAAGTATAATCTTAAACATGTTTTTCTTTTTTTTTTAAAGCAGGCTCCAAACACTGCATGATTATAAAACAAAACAATTTTTACAATGGGAAGACATTTGAAAATGGAGGAAAACAATGCTGGGTTGTGAAGTTCAACAACCGAGTGTTATGGTCTGAATCTGGAAGGTCAGGGGGCTTTGAGAGCTGGAATCTAGCTTGAACTAGTCAATAGAAGTCAGTTCTTGAGGCATGCTATACCCCCCACCCCCCGCCACTTCCTGGATCCCTCTGTTTGCTCTTTGCTGTGCTGTAATATGGATAGCCACCCTATTCATTTCTCCGCTCTGATGCTTGAGTTGCACAGAACTCAGCAACCATGTACAGAATCCTTTGAAACAGTGGCTCAGGATAAATCTTCCTTCAGTCGTTTCTGTGAGGTATTTTGGTCACAGAGACACAAAAGTAACAAATACACCAAAACCTAAAGTATATAAACAAAAACATTGTAGCTCTTATTAGGTACTTAGTATCTTTCAACTTCCATAAACGGAGTGGCCTATGTCAGGCTCTTCCTAAAATGGCCCTAAATAAAGGATTGTAAAAAGTAAATGGTTTCTTTGGTAGGTGACACCTCTAAGGGAGAGGTGACACAGGAAAAGGAAGCTTCCAGTAGGGTTTGAACTTGGAGAAGTTCCAGCGAAGATGGCATATCAGACCTATCCAAAGCAGGAGACAAGGCTTCTCTGTAAATACAGCATGTATTCACAGTGGTGTGGCCTCCTGGCACCCAGCCTAGTCCAGGTGGCAGGTTCCCAGTGCTTGAGGAGGTTGTTGTTGACTCATCCTGGAATGCTGACCGCCAAAGGGCGATGGTGGGTCGTGAGGAATGGGAATACAGTATCTGTTTAAGAGATGTGATTAAGAAAGTGGGTTTTGCTGAGGATGATGTGGCTCCATGGTAGAGCACTTCCTTACAATGTTCAAATCCCAGCATGGCTGCCAAGTCAAACAAGGCTGGAGCTACAACTCAGCAGCTAGCAGCACTGGCTACTCTTTTCAGAGGACCTGTTCCATTCCCAGCACCCTCAATGGGGCTCTCAGCCATCTGTAGCTCCAGTTCTAAGGTAGCTGAACCCTCTTCTGGCCTCTGGGGAGCGCTGTACACATGTGGTATACAGATAAATGTGCAGGCAAAACACCAACACACACAAAACAGTTTTAAGGAAAAGAGAAAAGGAGGAAAAGAGGAAGAGGAAGAAGGGGGGTTTCAAGTCACGCAGGCCTAGGTTTGAGTCCTGCTTCTTTCCTCTTTTGTGTGACAATGCCCAAGTGACTTAAGCTAAGCCTGTTTCCTTATTTGTAAAGTGAAAATGGTATTAGAACCCACCTTGTGATGACTTTTGTGAGGATCAATAGATGGGCTGTAGACCATAGATGAGGTGAGACTTCACTGTGTGTATCACAGAAGTGACACAGATGCACGTTAGAGATGGTGTTGGTGAATTGTGGCTTTGTTTTTGGTGACAGAAAACCCAGGTTGACTTCCAGGCTCACACTTCCTTATAATGAGTTTCACACAGAACAGACTAACTTATGCAATGCAACATTGGCCTCTCCACTGAGGTTAAGTGAACATAGGCATTTTTGGGTGGGGGGAACTATTGATTGATTGATTGAAACAGGATCTCAAGTGTCCCGGCTGACCTCAGTACTGAGAATGACCTTGAAATCCTAGGGCTTACTACTTCCCAAGTGCTGCAATTACACGTGTGTGCCACTGTGCCGGGTGCATACAATGCTAGGAATTGAACCCAGGGCTCTATTTATGCTAAGCACATACTCTACCAACTGGGCCCTGAGGCTCACATGGCTCTCAATTGACAGCAGAGACTCATCAAGCCTGGTGACTAGGCTTTGTTGAGTCACACTCATGACAAGTATTTTTAAGAACCACAGCCAGGTTAAGAGCTTTCCTAGAACTCGGGCACTTTCCTCTGTAGGTCACTGGCTGCAATTTTGTCACTTACCCACATTTTGCTACAATGGAAGAAACAGTTGTGCTTACAGCTATTAAGATGAAGATAAAGGGAGGGAGGATTTCAGGTCTTTGGCAATCTTTTCTTAATGACTTTCACTTCTATAACACACCCATCATGTTGCAATCTTCCAGTTGTATCACCTGAGCAACAAAATGTTCTGTCCATGAGTGCTGTATTGAACAGCAATATGAAATAAGATCAATTAACCCTACAGCGTGCTTACTGGGAATCTTGACAGAATTAACTAGAAGCAAGTATAACTAACTCTTCCACAGAGTAGCAAGAGAAAAGAATAATTTCTCAGTAAGTCTTAAGAACACCCTATCAGTTAGTGATTAAGATCAATCAACTCAGATTTGATATAAACAACTGTGACCTGGTCACTTCCAAAAATTCATAATCCTAGTAGTCTGCTCTTGAGAAAAAAAGACTAATTCAGGAGTATCTTCTAGGATACTCCTCAGGTGCTCCTAGGCTGCCAGGGGTTAGGAAGAACATCCAACCCATTGGATTGCATATGATTCCTTTACATAAAGCACATGGTCTGAATTTTGAAGCAAAGTCTTAAGAGTCAAAGATCATGATCTACTTAATGATGTCATCATGGAATTGTAGTTTTAGCTCTTTAGCTCAGGCCTGTTTCTTTTCTGTTGGTTTCTATATGGAATGATGCAAGGATTCAGTTTCATTCTTTTGTATTTGGACATCCTTTTCCCATCTCACAAACCTGCTAAATGGCATCTCCCTGACTCTGCCCACTCTCTCTCTCTCTCTGATATGTATGTATCTTCCAGCCTGGCTATATTCTGCCCTGCTATAGGCTGAAGCAGCTTCTTTATAAACCAATGGTAATAAACATATTCATAGCATACAGAAGAGAATCCCACATCAGTCTTCTCCCATAGATTTGTCTGTCCTTCCTCAGGGATGTTTCCTCAGCAGATGCTTTTTGGGTGTAGCTCTGTTGTTGCTTTCAAAACCAGGACACCACTATCTGAGGTTCTTTGTTTTACTTCATGACTAACTAGGGTGAGAAGCTTTCCTCTAGGCCTTACAGCAGTAAAGCCAACTAAGTATTATTTATAACCTTCAAAATGACGAGCCAAAATAAATCTTTCCCTTTTTCATTCTCAGGTATTTTATCATGGAAAATGATCAAACTGAATTACTTTCTAACTTCCTTTTTGGATTACATATTAGCAATGTATAGAAACGGCCGGTTTTTAGCCTTTTCTTGTAGTGATTAATTCACTCACTCATTGGCTCCACCAGTTTCTTTTAAATTTCTTGATTTCCTAAATGAGATTGTGCAAGTTGTAACTCTAGGTTATCTTTCTTCCTTTCAAATTTGAATAAATTTTCTTTTCTTAATTGCTCTAAATATAGCTGGTACCTTCTTAGCAAGAAAAAAGTTAACAAACAATCTACCTGGGATTTTCAAAGTGTACTTAGGAATGTAGACTTATCATTTTCAAAATCTAATGTCACAAAAAGTGTATTCTAGTCTTTAAAGAATGAATGTAAACATAAACATTCCAATGTTAATTAGGCTGGTTCTAAACTACAATTTAAGTGATTCTCCTGCCTCAACCTCCTGAGCACCTAAAACCCACTGCCACTTGCCACTGCATTCGGCACACCAACAGCATTTTAATGTACGTACTAGTACATGAAAGAACACCTTTATTTGTTTTACACTGATCTACCTACCTATCTACCTGATGTCTATGTAGCCTTTGTTGTCCCAAAATACTGAAGACCAGATCGCCTTGAACAGAAGGCAATCCTACCTTTACTCCTTAAGGGCTGGGATTATATAAGAGCCATGATGTTTTGCTGTCCTATCCTTACTCAGTTTTTACACTGAAGAAGGGGCAGCAAGATGGCCCAGTATATAAAGGCACTCACCATAAAGCCCAATAATCCAGATTTGATTCTCACTTGATCCCTAGAATTAGTGTAAAGGTGGAAGACTACACAGAACTGTCCTCTGACCTCCACATGTGTGTTATGAATACATACTCACAATGTTTCTCTAAAGTAAGAACTAAAAACAAATTAAGCTTTCAACTTTAAAATTTATTATAAAAGATGCACAATGAAAGGATACATCTGAAATAAATTATAATAAACATCAGCAAAAACTATTAAGTATAAACCCTTTGTTTACTTATTTTTGCTTTTTTTGAGATAGTCTCAAGTAGCCAGGCTGGCCTCAAACTTACTATGTGCTAATGAATGACTTTGAACTCCTGATCTTCCTGTCTCTGCCTCCAGGGCTGAGATCACAGATGCATTCAATCACACTCAATTTGTACAATATTTAGTAATAGGCACATGTTCAAATGTTATCAGTGTTTGGCATTTTTAATAGGTATACAATAAGGCAGCATCTATTGATTAAGGTATCCAAATTACTGAATCTTAGAAATCTTTTAAATATTCACATAATAAAACTATACTAAAAACTAAACTCTTGAGCTAGGTACGTGCTCAGTGTACACTGGATCTGGGGTTCCATCCTTACCACAGCTTCTCACTTTAGTTACCATTTTCTATTCCTCTCAAACAAACTTTCCAACAGATGCTGTTCTGTAAGCAAAGGCCTTAATGTCCCACCCAATACTGTATAGAAGCAAATGGCTTCAACTTTAAGAAAGAAATGTATTTTTGGTATCAGTAATACAAAATTCACATTTATAGTTATATATGCATATAAAAAGAATTTATAGAATATAACCTAAATACAACGGTAGAAAGATAAACAGTTGTCAAATATAATACTAGTCACTTGTCATTTGTTGTATATATAATTACAAAGTAAACGATACATTTTTAAACCTTTATTAGCTCAAATTAGAACTATAAAAATGTTTACCTAAAAACATTAATTTTTATATTAAGTACAGAATTGTATTTGAGGCCCCTTACAAATCATGACTTTAATTTTGGCAGACAGAGAAAGGTATTAGAGGAAAACAAAGACAAAGAGATGGCAAAAATACAACAAATACAGTTCTAATCTAATACTATAACCCACTAGGAAGGGTCAAATTAAAAGTGCTTTTCTAACAACAAAAATTCCAATGCTGCTAAATTATTATTAAATGCCACAAAATATTACCAAAATAGTTTTAAGATCTGGACAAACTAAAACTATTACTATTGTTACAGTGTTTTGCTCAAACAAAAATCCAAGATTTATCAGTTATCTTACCACATGTACATAAATATCAGGAAATTTAAAATACTTTTACTATTTTAATCTTTTCTTGAAGATACAAGATTTAATTTTATCTTGCATCAGTTATGTCCAAAGACAAGCAGGAATTGAATATAAAAATGCTTGATGCAATGACATCATGATCTGGAACAATTGAAGTTTTCTACTGCTTGCTCCATTTTCTATGTAAAAGGCAGGAAAAAAAAATAGTTAAGTTTCAATACTTCATTCATGTAAATTCCTGGTAAGTTATTGGTACACTTATATATGATTTAAACAATAGTATTATACACATAGCATGTACATATCCTAGTATATTAAATACTACACACATCCTCCCCAGATGGGTATGCTGGCAACATAAGTAGCCTTTAACATGTATTTTTCAAAATGAATATTCCTATCCCTGCTATAAAGATCAAGTAAAGACAAGTGGGCTACCTTTGGTTTATTCTTGAGAAAAGGTCTTACTATGTCACGAGATTGGACTAAACTTGATTCCTGTGCTTCAGCTGCCCAAATCTGGGATTAGAGATGTACACCACCATACCTGCCTTAAACACTTAGGGAGAAAATGCTATTTTAAAAGAAGCTATATATCTACTAAAACATACAAAATATTTTTCAGTTTTATCGATACTATGGAGCCACTACTTATTATAGAGACAACCTAATGTAGTTCTAGACGTGTGATACATTGAGTTTGTGAATCCATATCCTTCATATAAGAATGGTCTTTGAATTAGTATTTTTTGGTTTTGAGACAGTTTTTGTAGCCAAGCTGGCCTTGAACACACTATATAGTAGATGACCTTGAACTCTGATTCTTCTGCCTATACCCCAGATATTGTTACTGCACCTTAGTTGGTCTTTAAATTTTTATAAGTTAAAGGTTTCAGTCATCTTTAATGGAGATAATATATGGCAAAAGGAGCATAAAATGTTGAGTTATCCAGGCATGGTGGTACACACCTTGAATCCCAGCACTGGGGAGGCCTAAGTAGAAGGTAGATCTCTATGAGTTTGAAGCCAGCCTGGTCTACATGAGTTCCAGACAATTAGTGCTACACAGGAAGACCTTGTCTAAAAATAAACAAAAAACAGTTTTAAGTTAAAACTTTACCTGAACAAGAATTGTTTTGTCATAGTCCCTGCGATGCTCATAAATACATTGGCTGATTACTGCATACAAGTTTTCCAGCTGGAATATATTATATTCCTGACTTTTCTTAACAACAGTCCTCAAAAGATTCTAAAAGAAAACAAGCATATGTGTCAGATTAATTCCTTGCAATAAGGTTTTCAATTCTGAACGCTTAGTGAACTGTTATAAAGGCAGACTGTAGGCAGACTAAGCCACTGCTGAGACATGGCAGTTTCTGGCAATGATTCTTTTACATTTCCTTCATTCTGTAGCATCAGTTTGGCCCTGGGTAACTCTTATTATCCCCAAACTACAGCATAAGTGCTAATTTCAATTGTATGCACAATCTCCAGACAATTTTTTAAAATAATCTATTTAAATATTTAAGGTGTGCTATGTGCATGCCTGCTGCCCAAAAGCGAGAAGAGGGGGCTGGATCCCAGTGGACCATCATGTGGGTGCTGGGGGTTAAACCTAGGTCCTTAAGAGTTCTTAACCTCTGAGCCAATTCTCCAGGTCAGAAGAGCTTTTTCTGAAGGACAAGGAAGCTAAAAGGAATCTATTAATTTACTATTAGCCTGTAATCCAGTGTGAGAGGAAGAGAAAAATGCTTAGTGAAAGCATTATTTCAACTTAACATACTTTTAACCGCTTATGGTCCACAACAAGTGAGGGTGTAGGCTGAGACAGAATCGCCAGAGCCTTCTCTACGCTGATGAGATGCTGCTGCTCTACCTGAGAACGTCTAGCTCGAGTCATTCGCAGAATACACATTTCTAGAGTAAAAGATCAAACAATTATTATTTGGTTCACAAACAAAATGCCTAAGGCAAATAGTAATTAGATTAATAACAGAATTATGTACTTAGGACACCAATTCTGGGTAAATCTTTTCGCTGTAGGGTTATGATATGCCATTTGCATTTAAAAATGGCATATGGTTTAAGAAGTTATTTGGCTGGTTGTGGTAATCCCTATCTTTAATCCCAGTACTCAGGAGGCAGAGGCAGACGGATCTTCAAAACCGTCCTCATCTACATGAATTCTAGGTCAGTTGGAGTTACTTAGTTAAACTTTGTCTCAAAGCAAATAAACAAACCCCACCAGAAACATAACAATATCAGAAATAATTCCTCAAATTGAATATTTAGGAAATTCTGCAACAAGTACCTTGAAATTGGTAGGAAGTTATCACTTTCTCTTAACAATTAATAGGGTCTGATTACTAGAGAATTTAATATTAAGCTGGGTGCTAGTGGTATAATCTCTTATTTGATCAAAATCTTTTCAAATCTTTGACCATTTACTTGACTCATTTAGTATTCCTTTTGTAGTGGTTGGGAGGAAAAAGTCTGTATCTTTGCTTCCCTCTTTCCCCTCCCTTTGAATATGGGTTAGTGGTTGGCTTCCATTCTCTTTTGTTCTGTAGTTTGCTCTAATACTGTGGTTGCACTCAATTAATTAAAAATTTTTAAGATTTTATTTTTATTATATGTATACATGTGTTTACTAGAGGAAAGGGTAAGTAAAAATAATGCTATTTTTCTACTTAGTTAACATTTGTGCTCTGAAAGACAGCAAAAACAATGAATTGGTGTGACTTGTTTAGGAATTGAGTAAAGGTTTATTTATTTACCTTTTAAGGAGAGACTTACCTTTTGATTCATTTTCATCAGGAATCTCTATGATCTGGGAGCTAGAAGCATCTCCATTACAATCAATTTTATCTTTTCTCAGTTCTATACACTCTGTAGTTTGATTAGATTCAAGTTCATTCTCAATATTAGAGATACTTGAGTTATTTTTCAAGTCTATGTTGCTTTCAGAAGCATTTTGCTTCTCATTTTCTTCTATTGAAGACTCTCCTGTATTTCCAAGCTCAGTGTGTTCTGCACTTGTATGTTGACTTTCCTCCGTATCACTCCTGATTTGATTGTTCATAGCAGTTTGGCTATTGTCTTTTGCTTGTGAAAGTTTCCTTCGCTTTATTTTGTTATCTACATGCCACTTTGACTTACTACGAATTTTCCTCTTCAACTGAGCTTTAAGGAATTAACAAAAGAAAAAGATAAGAATATCTAACAATTTTCTAAGTTTTAAGGAAGAGTTTAAAAAGAGAAAAAAAAGGGTGAAAAAGTAAAGTCAAGAAACCATAGTACTTTCACATGGCTGGAATACAGAAACAGTGAAGCACTGTGACAAGTTGGAGAAATGGAAAGGTGTCAGCGGCACATGCCTTTAATCCCAGCAGAGGCCAGTCTGGTCCACAGAGTGAGTTCCAGGACAGCCAGGGATAGACATAGAAACCCTGTCTCAACAAAACCAAACAAAAAACAAAACCAAACAAAAATCTAAGCAGCAATATGTGGAATAAACAAAATAACTGAAAGGTAAGAGTTAAAATAGCCTACACTTACATAGCTAAAATATTGACCATATTAGAATTTCATTGTTAAACTGATGAGGTTAGCTACCATTAACATCTTCACTTTACAATAATCTGTCTAAGGTAGATACAGTAAGACCGTGCTTCATTGTCTTGGGAAGAGGTGAAACTTAGCAGAAATTACAACAGGAGAACATAGGGTAAACTTGAAAGAACATTACAGAAATGGAATTACTAGAACTTGGGAGATAGCTGATTGGGTTGTAAAAAGAGAGGCAAACTTCAGCACAACGCCAAGGCTTTGTCGCTGAACAACTAACTGTATTTGCCAAAATGTATATGGAAGAGAACGATTTAGTTATTTTATAGTTTAGTTGCTCGAATATCAGTGAAACAGATGCAATTTAGTGTATTAATAAAGCAAAGTGCAAGACAGAGGACATGGAGAGAGGATGAAAGAACTTCACGAATGAAAATTACTCAAGAGTACTTACCAGGGGTGCTGCAAGCCACAGGAGTACAAGGTGCCTTTAGCTTTTCATTCTGCTCTTGATCTGACCTTTTATCACCAGCAGAAGTAGAATTTTGCTTTGGCATGACATGGTAATAAGATGGCGCATATTTGGAGGAGCTACAACCTTATAAACAAACAGATAAGTTTTCAAAATTATTTCCAGAACTCAAAATCATGCAAAGAATGAAAGGATTTATTTAAAGCATCTTCTTCAATGCCCAAGCATTTCTCTACCTCTTTTCTTCCTAGATTCCTGAATTTCTTCACAAAGCTGCTCAAAGTCTTCATCAAGCTCTTCTTTAATTATTGCATAGGCAGTGTCTCTTAAAGCACAGGCTCTATGCCTAATAAGACGATCTGAGAAATAAGGAAATATAATTCTTAATATTATTCCAAAAGTAAACTTAATATTTTGGGTAAAGATAGTAATCACTACAATTCCTCAACTTCATACAAAGAGTAAATTTAGTAGAACTTTTATATTCTGGTTTAGGTAATAACCTAATGATTTGAGTATCTGATTCAATATTGCAGACTACATCCAAAGCATTTTTGCTGTGCTCTATTAAGATTCAAAATACCAGAAAAAGGGCGAGGGATATAGCTCAGTGTGCTTTCAACTATTTTAAGGAACTTTTCAAATATATCTTTAATGACAGCATAGGGGACTGAAAGGGGGAAGCAGGTCACTCTTAACTACAGCCAGGTCAAGGTCAACCTGAGCTACACCATATTAATATTAACAGGGGCCTAGCATTCTTTAATTCCAACACTGGGGAAGCAGAGGTAAACAGATCTCTGAGTTCCAGGCAAGTAAGGGCTATACTGTGAGACCCAGTGACAAACAAACAACTCCAAAAAGAAATAAAAGAACAAAAGAACCATACCCCACCACACACACACACACACACACACACTCTCTCTCTCTCTCTCACAGGTTGTTCAATCCTTGCTCTTCTGGAACTCGCTCTGTAGATAGACCATGTTGGCCTCAAACTCAAAGATCCACCTGACCCTGCCTCCCAAGTGGTGGGACTGAAAGGTGTATACCCCCACCGCCCGACAAAAGAACTTTTCAAGTTCCCTACATAAATCATTCTAAGTACTACATTTTAGAGGTCTAATGATAGCCCAATTAACTCTATACACACAGGTACCTATGCACACATGTGTATGTACACATGCATGCACGCATATATATACACAAACCTTTAATATTACTATTAATATTAGGCAAGTATTACACTCCATTACTTATACAATAAAAATGTGTCCAGGCCTAAAAGCACACACCTATAATCCCAGTCTTGAGAGGCAAAGACAGGAATACTGTCTCAAAACAGCAAAAAAAGTGTTTTAACTAAAAGAACACTTTGAGAGATGGCTCAGTTAAGAGCACTGGCTGCTCTTCCAGGGGACCCAGGTTCAACTCCCAGAATCTATAAGGCAGCTCACAACTGTCGGTAAATTCAGTTCCCGGGAATTGGACACTCTCATACAGATACACATGCAGGCAAAACACCAATGCACATAAAATAATAAATAAATCATTTTTTTTAAAAAGTGGAAATACTTAAACAAAGGGAATACTTTGAAATTCATTTTATTAGTGTTTATCTTTCCACTTTCAAGAAGCATAAACAAGCTAATTTGTCTCATTAGTGTAGCTGTTCTCAACCTAGTGGATTACGATCCCACAGGGGCTGAATATCAGATCTTAAATATCAAATACTTACAATTCATAATAGCAGCAAAATTACAGTTATGAAGTAGCAACAAAATAATTTTATGGTTGAGGGCCAGCAAAACTTGAGGAACTATATTAAAGGTTGAGGACCACTGCATTAAAGGATATATCATGTAGTTAATATTTGGTAACGTGAGTGAAAAACAAGTGCATTCAAATTCTTCCCTTGTCTGTTCCTGGTACTGTGACCCTGAACAAAGTTTTAATCTAAATTATACCTTTCTCAGCTGTAGAATGGGATAAGGCTATTGTGAGAATTACGTGACTTTTTTTAATGTAAAATATTTATAATGTAACATCCAACATTAAAAAACAAACCATCAGCTGGGTGGTGGCAGTGCTAGCCTTTAATCCCAGCACTCAGGAGGCAAAGGCAGGCAGATCTCTGAGTTCGAGGCCAGCCTGGTCTACAAGAGCTAGTTCCAAGACAGGCTCCAAAGCAACACAGAGAAACCCTGTCTCGAAAAAACAAAAACAAAAACAAACAAACAAAAACCACATCAACCCTTATTAAATGTTAGTAGCCCCACACCACCCCTGAAAAGGAATTCACTAATGCTCACCTCCAGGATCTCGATCTGGATTGTATTCTAAAGCATTACTACAGATTAGATCAATATCCCGCAAATAGTCTTTCACAGTCAAATACTTATGTAAATCAATTTTACTGATTACAGATGAAAGGTCCATTGGTTGTTTTATCACAGTGACATAATCAGGAACCTAAAATTCAAGCAAATGACCAAATCACTTAATAAACTCTACACATAAAAATAATTAAGTTTCCCTGCAAAGACAATACAGAGGAAATAGTATAAATAAGGATACTATGAATACTTTTGTTCTATTTCTGCTTTATATTTAGTCCTATTCTTGATCAGTTATATTCTCCAGTAATATACACTATTTTGTTCCTCATGCCAACTGCCATCCATTCTTCAATGTTGACTTAAGAAAGGACTCTGCAAAATACTGCGAGACAAACCTGTAATCCAGCATTCAGGATGCTCAGACAGATTTTTGAGATCCACTGTAGCCTAGACTACATGGTAATTCCAGGACAGCATGGACTACAAAGCCAGTTGCTGTTTCAAAAACCAAAAAGACCCGACTCCAATTTTGATTCTATATATAGTGGTAATACCATGTGGAATTAAAACATTGTCAAATTCCTTTTGTTTAGATGGGTAGAAAAGCTAACTATTCTCTGCAACAAAGGAAATAGATAGATAGCTCTTTAAAGTCCATACATACATGCTTAGGACACTAAGTTCATGTGTCCATATAGAGAAAACAAGTTCAGAGTAGAGCAGAGCATCTACATGAATTATTCAAACTCTCCGCTTTTTTTTTTTTAATCATTATGGCTTAAACATATTTCATCCAGAGAGGAAATTAGTAATACCTCATCAGGATCAACAGGCTTGGTAAAGACTCGGAATCGCTTATCAATAGCAAGCCTATGTGTGACATTTCTTAAGAAAATCCTGAGTTCTCTAAATGTATCTTCTTCTTGTTCTTCCAGTTGTTTAACTTCTTCTGCTGTCAGCGGTCTTGGTTCAGGTGGTGGTGCTACTGGGAGTACCTCCAAGGCCTGCAAAACTTCATGTGGATGGAAGATTTTAGTTAATACCCTCCACAAAATGGAGGGCAACAAATGACTCAATTCATACAGAATAAGGCTTTGAGGGGCTATTTTCTTTACAACTGATAGGAAACCAAGAATTTAGTCTCTATCCCTATACACATTCCAGAAATAACTGTAATTTACAAACTTTGAAAATACATTATTCTTTTTTTTTTTTTTTTTTTGGTTTTTTGAGAAAGGGTTTCTCTGTAGCTTTGGAGCCTGTCCCGGAACTAGCGCTTGTAGACCAGAACTGGCCTCGAACTCACAAAGATCCACCTGTCTCTGCCTTCCGAGTGCTGGGATTAAAGTAAAGGTGCCACTGCCCAGAGAAAATGCATTATTCTTAAAACAAGAATATTTTAACTATGAAAAGTCTTTAGTTTGTGAACTAATGAAAAAAAATGTGATGCTCCAAATATATCAAATTTTAATTTCCTTTAAGGAAGTAAGACAATGAATATTCAGGATTAAAAGAAATCAGAAAGGGGACTGGAGGTAGCTTGGTGGGTAAAGGTGCCTGCCATCAAGCCCCATGATCTGAGTTGCAAGAGTGACTTCTACAAGCTATCTTCTAACCTGTGCATGCACACACATAGAAAGATAAATAATCTAAGGCAGGCAGTGGTTATCTATCTATTTAAAGTAGATAACAACACTTGGGAGGCAGAGACAGACAGATTTCTTTTGAGTTCGAGGTCAGCCTGGTCCATGGAGTGAGTTCTAGGACAGCCAAGGCTATAGAGAGAAAGCATGCCTCGAAAAAACAAAGAAATGAGGGAAGCCCTCTCTCAAAAAAGAGCTCAACAGTTAAGAGCTTCTGTTGATCCTGCAGTGGACCTGGGCTCATTCCCAGCACTGATATCCATAACTCTAAGTAAGTAACTCTTTAGGCAGTAAGGAAGTATAAAGATAGTAACTTTATAAGAACCAAAAGTGAAACTATGACACTGTGTGTATGTTAAAAAGTTTAAAAACCAAACAAAAATCAGAAAAAGGTGGTGGTACTAGAGGTAAGAACACAGTACTAGAGCTGGAGAGGTTATTGCTCAGTCGTTAAGACTACATCCTGCACTCAGTTCCCAGAACTCAAATCAGGCAGCTCACAACTGCTTAAAACTCTAGTTCCAAGGGATTCAACCACCCTATTCTGATCTTCACCAGCACCAGCTCTCATGTGTCTATACCTCTACACAATTAAAAATAATCTTGAAAAGAAAAAACACAGTTCTAAAAATGAGCCTGGAAGGACAGGCTGGGGCTATTCTATGAAACACCTTATGTGCCCTAAGAACGTTTTAGTCCATTTTAGCAGGAAGCAGAGGTATTTTAAACAGTAAACATGTCACTTTCATAACTGAGGGTTTGAGTTTGTGCTATCAGGTAGATGTCAATTGTATTAGCTGTTACTTATTTAGTTCCGTTTTCTTAAAAATATTCTTTATTAACTGAAATAACTAACCTGCCTTCTTTTTTGACACAGGCGGCTTTGCAGCTTGTTTTAAAATCAAGTCTTCAAAAAATTTGGTCCGCTCTTCCTTATCTGGTAACTGGACATTAAAAATCTCTCCATAATCATGGGTAAACAATTCTTGTACCTTAAAAAAAGTAACATATACAGAATATTCATATATGCAAACAATGTACATTACTGCACTTAATCCAACAGTATGTTAAACATGTATTTTTAATTAAAAAAGACTTTTTAAAGTAGATAAAGGTTGGGGAAGATTATTATGACATTATTTCTCACCTTTGCATCTACCATAAGTTATGAGAATCCAATAGTGTTCCTGCATAACATAGCTATCCCACTTATGAGCACTTTTCTCTTTTTCAGAGGTCATAGGGATTGAAACCAGGGTCTTGGGTATGCTGTATACAAGTGCTCTACCACAAATAAGCCCAGCACTTACACCAGTAAGTGTACAAATGAAATACTATCCTTATACACATTATGGTCTATCACTGATTCACTGAAAACTAGAAAGCTAAAAGCTGAATGATTTATTTATAGTCACACAAATTATTCATCAAAAATAAGCAATTCGTAGGTGGTGGTGTATGCACCTTTACTTTCAGCACTCGGAAGATATGTGGATCCCTGAGTTCAAGGCCAGCATAGTCCATTGAGAAAGTACCAAGACAGACAAAGCTACAGAGAAATCTTGTCTCAAAATGTACTGGAATATACTTCAGAGTTTACAATACAAAAAAGAGAGTTTGAGCAGAAGTATCCTCTATGAGTGAATGATACTGTTCCCAGAAGATAAGGTAATAAGTAAAGTGAAAATCCCAGTGCCAGGAACATGGTATCTCCCTACAAACTACTAGTTAGTGAGGCCTCAAAGGAACAAGAACAAAACAAAACCCCACAAACCAGGGCCATTGCTCTTGGTTTGGTTTGTGTACCATAACTGGATGGTAAGACTCTACCCTGAAGACATCACTCAATTAAATAACGCATCACTGTCAAAAGACATCAACCTGAAAACTCTGAGGAAACTCTACTTACTGGCTAGCTTACATAGTGCCAGAAGGCGCTATGTAGGCAATTAAAGCAGAAAACCATAAATGGTCTTCTTACCCAGCACTAGGCCCACTACAGCACCGACCTGATAGCAATAGTGGTATGATGGTTATGGGAGTAACCAGATACTATCTGACTGGATATAAGATCTTCTCCACAGAAGAGTTTTACTGTCTGGTATTGTAAACCTGATCAAAAGCCTAGAATTAAAAAGATCATAGGCCTTAGCAGGGAACCCATTATTGTTTTGCTAAGTAGCTATGTTGTCAAACTACATTCTAAATATTTATATCTATACCCATAGATTTGTATAGCTCTCAACTTTGGTCAGAGAAGCTTTATACAGTGGGTAGAGATTAATACACAGATTCTTATTGGTTGAAGTACTGAATATAAGCAACTGTGAATATTAAGCTACAGATGGGGTTATCTGTATCAATCTCCTACCACTAAGCTCACATATGGGGAGAACTGTGAATGCTTATCTTTGGACATGATGTGGCAGTTGCACATGTCAACTCACAATAGATGTGGTTTTACCTGCCCAGCATGGATGGGAGGTACCTCTGAGGTCTTTCCTACTAGATAAGCTGTTGAGGGTCATCTTCTTTTGAGAGAAAGGTCACTGGTAGGCTGCTCATGCCCTAGTGGATGGCCACATATCCATGCATACATGAATAGCAATAATTAGACTCACAGGGCTATTAACAAAAATTTTAAGTCATGAAATTGAGAGGTAGATGAGGTAGGTAGCACAAGTAGGAGGGGTAATAGTAGATGGATATGATCAATATACATTGTATAAATATATGAAACTTTCAAAGAATAAGAAGCAGCAAAAAAAAAAATCTTTTTGCTGATGCACTATAGCTTAGTGGCAGAGCACCTGGTTATCATGTATGATGCACTACAGCGCAGTGGCAGAGTGCCTGGTTATGATGTATGATGCACTACAGCGCAGTGGCAGAGCGCCTGGTTATCATGTATGATGCACTACAGCACAGTGGCAGAGCGCCTGGTTATCATGTGCTAGGCATTCACACTTGTTGCCAAAAGTGTAATCTCACTATCTTTAATGAAAGAAAAAAAAAAAAAGGGAGAAACAGAAACATCCAAAATACCTATCACAGGGATTCAGACTTACAGGTTATAACTCATTACAAGATAATGAAAATACATGCAACTCCTAAAGGAAGATGTTAAAGACTGAGTAATTCAGAAGACACACTGAAGGGCAGTGGTGGTGGCACACGCCTTTAATCCCAACACTTGGATCTCTGAGTTCCAGGCCAGCCAGGGCTATGCAGAGTAACCATCTTGAAAAACAAAACAGAACAAAACAAAACAAAATCAACAACAAAGAAAGACGACACATTGGAAAGTAAATCTAGCATAACAGTTTGTCATGCAACACTATTTCTGTAACAAAAAAAAATCTCTTTACCACACATGTACATTCTAAACAGTAAGCACACAACACAATCAGCTAACGGTGGTGTATTTGATAAAGACTATTTCTTATTGATTAATTTACTTCAGTAGCACTTGAAACTTTACAATGTTTTTATTTTGGCACAAGAAAACTTAAATAGCACCCCCCACCCCTGAATAGGTTACCTCTTCAGGCAAAGATGAATATGGTTTGTCAGAAGTTGCAAGTAGTAAAACTGGAGCAAATGAAGGTATATTCTGTAATAATGTCATAAATGTGGCTTTGAGTGTTGGTCCAACTATTTCCCACCACAAGTGGATATGTGGGACATAGATGATGCTTGGTGCTGTTCTCTTAGCTTCACGAATCATCTAATAAGGAAATTAAATCACATTTGGTTTCAAAGTCAACACATTAGTAATACTAATGCAACAACTTCCCAGAATTTTCACATAAAACTTTCAAAGTTCTTGAATGCTGCTTTCAATAAACCCTTACAACTCTTCTAAAGTTTTAATAAAAGCTTCATGTAGGGAAAACAATTTATTCAAGCAATTAGGAAACAGGCCAAGAAAACTACAAAACTATTCTACTGTATAACCAAGGTTAAGGAAGTATATAAATATAAAAGTTTTATATTCACAAATTAAATCTAAACATATCAACAATAGAAAACAGCAGAAAATTTGTATACTGACAGTCATTGTCTTAAGAACTTCAGTTCTCACAATAGTCAAATTATTATCTCATACCTTGCAAACAGGAAAAAATGAAATAGGCATCTAATAACTTGCCCAAAGTCATACAAATAGATGTTAAGTGGTAGATGTGAGAAATAAAACATATACTATTCAATAACTAAGCAATTATACAGTTCTATTTTGTAAACTTTAAGTCAGATTTCTTTTTTCAAAATTCAAGTTCAAAAACAGAGTAACCCTAAACTTTGTCTCAGAATAACTGCTTTATCTTATAACTTATTGGCTGGAAAACAACTTACCTGAGAACATGTCTCTTCAGGAGATGTAGTACTGATGCCAAAAAGAACAGGAATGTCTAATGTATATACAGTAAATTTTTCCAAAGCATGGATGACAGCTGGTGCCAAGTGAGAACTCTGTCCAAATCCTGGTTCTCCCACTATTAATAATCTTGGCCGAAAAGACATAGGTTGGTAACAGGCGTTTCTGAAAAAAAATTACTAAATTGTATTTGAGAAAAATTTAAATGTTTCTCTTAAATTGACAATTACAAATCTTCAGAAGCCTTGCCCATGTGAAAAGCCAATTATAACATGGCTGAGTTGTCAATGATTGTCCCAGATTTAAGAATACTTTTATATCATACTGACAGCTGTAACACATTTTGAATTTTCTTCTTCTTTTTTTAAGACAGAGTTTCACTATGTAGCTTTGGCTGTCCTAGAACTCAATAAAGCAGACTAGGCTGGCCTCAAACTCCTAAAAGATCTACCTGGTCCCTGTCACCCAAGCGTGGGATTAAAGGTTTATGTCATCACACCTGGCCAAAATTTGCTATTTAAAAATTTATGTGCATGGGTGCTGAATACATGTTTGTACCACCCATACACAATGTCTGTGGAGGCCAGAAAATGTTGTGACCCCTAGAACTGGAGTCACAGATGGTTATGAGCTGCCACGTGGTTACTGGGAAATGAACCCAGGTCCTGTGGAAGAGCATCCAGTGCTCTTAACTGCTTAGCCATCTCTTCATACTCAAATTTTGATATTCTTTAATGTACGTGGCACAGGCTAGAGACACCCTTAGGTGTCATTCTCAGGAACACTAACTACCTCTACTGGGACTGGGTCTCTTACTGATCTGGAGCTCACCAATAAGGTTAGCCTGGGATTAGTGAGCCCAGGGATCCTAGCTTCCCAGTACTGGAATTACAAAGACACACCACCATTCTCAGCATTAGGTTTTCATGTTTGTAATGCAAGCACTTAACCAATTGAGCCCTCTCACCAGCCATGACATTTTAACTTAAATAAAAAGCTGATTGGCTAACATCTTTCACCTTGTCAGACAAATTTCACTTTTATGAAATTTATGGAATTTACACACTAAACATTCATTTGCAGGGAAAACATACCTATTTAAATGAAGAAAATTTAAATTTTCTTTTGCCTGATTAAAGGTTTTTTGAGAAAGTCCATTTTCATACACCGATGGTATATCATCACTGTATGCCAAATCACTTTCTAGCAAAGGGCAAGAAACATCTACAAAATAATAATAAAAAACCTGTCCATTAGTAATTTTTCTTTGTCATACTTTCTTTCTTTCAATGGTCAATCAAGTTTTATACCTGAATTTAAATCGTTGTTTGTTTTAACTTCCACATGTGGAAACACTTTCTGTAGGGCTTCTAAGATCTTATGAACAGTATTTTGCAGGAGTGGTTTCACAATGGCAGACAGTGCCTGTCCAGGTGATGCCACAGCTCTCTGGGAAGCTGGTATTATCTTCTGCATTGCCATCTCAAAATCCTTAGCTGAGATATTAATTGAAGAGAGATCCAACTGTAGCTTCTCACTGGTGGTGTAGATCTGTGGGTACCGGCGACGTAGGGCACATAAAGCAGCTTCGGCACATATTGACTTGATATCTGCACCACAGTATCCTATCCCAATAAACCAAGCGGGGGGAGGGGAGGAAGCAAAACCCTCAAGTAAAATTTCAAAATCAAGTCTTAACTAAAATTTTTATAAAGTGAACTTAGATGGCTTCAACACATCAGTAACTTGTGAATGAAACATGCAAGCACTAAGTACAGGATAATAGTTAAGAGCAAGAATTTTGTTGTGTTTTTTACTCTGTGATCTTTCAAGACTCACTTATATACTCTGCAGAGAATTATCTGTCCAATGATAATACTGTCTAATTCACAGGGCTATCACTGTTTTCATATCTAATCTGATCTCAAATTCCTTCAATGATCAATCTGTCCATTTTAAAAAAGACTTATTTTAATTATGTGTATGTCTATGTGAAGGGATGTGCACATGAGTGCACATGCCCATGGAGGCCAGAAATCCCAGGGTGCTGGATTCCTTAGAGCTGGAGCTATAGAGTTGTGAGCCACCTTGCCTTAGGTTCTGCAAACAGAACTAGAGACCTCTGAAAGAGCAGTTTGTACTTGTGACAACTAAGCTATCCCTCTAGCCCTCAATTTTCTGACCTTTAAATTCTAATTTTTTGAGAAAAGGAATCATTATACACCCATGGCTGACCTGATACTCACAATACATGCCAATCCTACCCCAGTTTCCCAAGTGCTGGGGATACAGGAATATGTTGCTATACCTTGGACAGTATGTATACTCTAATTAGGATCTTGGAGGGTAACACATGCCACAAAGAAGATGGAAACAAATGATCGCTTCCTTTTCAGATGAGCTTTTCCTTCCTGTGCAGTTGAGGATGGCCATAAACATGCAGTCTGACTTCATCCGTCACTACTGCATATCTGTGCTGCTGAATCTAGTTACATCTGTTGTTTTGTTGTGCGTGACTAAGGGTATGTAGGGGTCAGAGGATAATTTTGTAGAATCAAGTTATTTCCTCCCATCTTCATGTGTGTTCCAGAGATTTAACTCAGGTTACCAGGCTTGAACTGCAAGCAACTTTATCCACTAGGCCATCTCACCAGTCTTTTAAATCTAAACTCAAGGCAAGACCCAATTTGCTCCATCTTTGAAATGAACACACCATTTTTCACATGTGCTCAAAACAATATTTACCAACGCAGTTTTCTGCTAATTCTTCTAGAAATATGTCCAGTGGCTTTGGATTCCAATCTCTTGTATGAATCTTCAGAATCTCTTTTCGAGCCTGTGGAGAAAAAAAGCTCTAATTTTAATTTTTTATATGGATAATCAAGTTACTGTAATTAGAAAAGCTTCAATTTAAACTACTTTTGAGCCAGACAGTGGTGGCGCATGCCTTTAATCCCAGCACATGGGAGGCAGAGGCAGGCAGATCTCTGTGAGTTCAAGGCCAGCCTGGTCTACAAGAGCTAGTTCCAGGACAGGAACCAATAACTACAGAGAAACCCTGTCTTGAAAATCAAAAAACAAACAAAAACACCTACTTTTGATTATCTAAAACTTTAAAGTAACCAAAACCTAATATAAATATAAGTATAAGACCACAAAAATGAGGAAAAAGATGCGCCTGTAAGCATTTAACAAAATTAAGCATATTTCCATGTAATGTGCCCAAGTTATAGTCATCATTTATGTAAATTTAAAAATTAAACAAAATATTGCTCATTCTGGAGTACATTAAGAATACTGACAACTCTACTCGGTTTCTTTGTTAAGAATATATATTTTTCAATTTTAATTTGTCTCTAAGTGGGTATGTGCACCTGAGTGCAATTGCTTTTAGATTCAAGAAGAGGGTGTTGTATTTACCAGCTGGAGTTACAGGTGGTCATGAGCCACCTGATGTAGGTGTTGGGGACCTAACTTGGGTCCTCTGACAAAGAAAGCACTCTTAACCCTCAGCCATTACTACAGCTCTACTCATATTTTATTATAAGCTTCTCAAAAGCATTAAGTGGCTTTAGCCTAATTGTTGCAGTACAAGGGTGTTCAGGAAAAAGTCACGGCTAATGAGCTGGCTAAGGACTACTAAAATGGAAGGATATGCTTAACTTAAAACAATTTTAAGAGCAGTTGGGGAGGGAGATATGCTTAAAGAAAATAAATGACCTCTATTGACTTCTTTTGAACAATCATGACAAAGTAAAGTCTTCAACTTTTTACTGTATCAAAATTTGTGGGGCTAGAGAGATGGCTCAGCAGTTAAGAGCACTGGCTGCTCTTCCAGAGGTCCTGAGTTCAATTCCCAGCAACCACATGGTGGCTCACAACCATCCGTAATGAGATCTGGTGCTCTCTTCTAGCATGCAGGCAAACATGCAGACAGAACATTGTATACATAACAAATAAAATCTTTAAACAAACAAAAAACCGTGTTAGTGGGAGTGGAAAACAGCTCAGTGGATTATGACACTTGTAACCAAATTTCATGAGCTGAGTTCTACACACTGAACCGACATAGCACAGGAAGAAAATTGACTCCACAAGTTGTTTTCTGACTTCCACACCTGCACTGTGGCACAAACACTCCCTGTCTATTCCTCCACCTGTCATAAAAAGGGATGTAACTGTACAAAATTGTTAAAAATAAAAAGTATTTAAAATATTCTTACGTCTTTATCAGGTAGACTAAAAAGGAATTCTCTGTCAAATCGACCAGGCCTTCGTAACGCAGGGTCTATGGAATCTAGTCTGTTGGTAGCTCCAATGACTACAATTTCTCCTCTGCTGTCCAAACCATCCATAAGAGCTAACAGTGTTGAAACAATAGAACTAAACATAAAAATAAGAAAATAAATTAGTGTTATGAACAAAGAGTCTATTACTCAGAAATATTATTTTTTTTGGTAAGGTTTAATGTATAAATGTGCAAAGGAATTTTCTTATGGAACCTAGCTACTTTTCAATAGAAAACAAAACACAGGGAAACTGCAGAGATGGCTCAAGGGTTTAAGAACCCTTGGTGAGAAAGTGGACCAGAGTTCAAATTCCCCTAGAACCCATATAGAAGTCAGGTATCACTGAGTATGTTTATGGCCTCAGCATTGTGAATCACCAAAGCTCACTGGCTTACCAGTTAGTCTAGCCAAGCAGTGAGAGAACCTGTCTCAGAACTAATGAGGGCTGAGGAGATAGATGGCTCAGTAGTTAAAGTGCTTGCTTTGCAAGATTAAGAACTGGAGTTTACATCCCCAGAACACACTTAATAGCCAGGATGAGTGTGGCAAACTTGCCTATAATTTCTGACAGAGAGCAACCTTGATTGAGGGAGTCATTATGGGGCTAGCAAAAAAGCAGGCACTAGAGAAATTCCCAGGAATACACAAGAATGACCCCAGCTAAGACCCTAAGCAATTGTAGAGAAGGGGCCCAAACTGGCCCTGCCCTGTAGTCTGACTGATGAGTATCTTAAATGTCATCATAGAACCTTCATCCAGGAACTGAAAGAAGCAGGTGCAGAGATCTATAGCAGAACACTTGGCTGAGTTCCCAAAGTCCAGTCAAAGAGAGGAAAGAGTGATAATATGAGCAAAGGGGTAAAGACCATGATGGAGATACCCACTGAAACAGCTTATCTTAGCTAATGGGAGCTCACAGACTCTGGCCTAACAGTGGGGGAGCCAGCATAGGACTGAACTAGGCCCTCTGAATGTGGGTGACAGTTGTATGGCTGGGGCAGACTGTGGGGCCACTGGCAGTGAGACCAGGATTTATCCCTAGTGCATGATCTGGCTTTTTGGAGCCCATTGTAGGGGAATTTGAAGGGATACCTTGTCAACCTAGATATAGTAGGGAGGGCCTTAGTCCTGCCTCAAAGCAATGTGCTAGACTTTGTTGACTTCCCATTGGAAGCCTTACCCTCTAGGAGTGGGTGGGGAGTAGGTGAAGGGAGCGGGAGGAGGGGAGCGAGTGGGAACTGAGATTGGTATATAAAATACAAAAAGATTAAAGATCCACATACCATGTGGCCATTTGTACCTCAAAACCATAGCAGTTCCCATTGTATGTTCCCCTCCTCCACATCATTTTTTGTTGAAAAATGAAAGTCATTTGTGACCTAAAATTTGCTTTCTTTGTTCTGGATTGAGCTGACTGCTTGCTGATGGGGTCATTTCAACTTACTCTTCTTTCATATTCTCTTTTAAAACAATACAGAGACCCTAGAAGCTTAATTGGTGCAGGTTAAATCTCATAGGCTGTGACTTCTACTCAATCGCTGTGGCAGGTACATGCTATCAGTTTCTCACTTAAGACCAGTTTCATGAGGTTGTTCCCCACATCTATTTCACTGGTTTTATATTTTGGATGGGGTGTGGCAAGTAGCACTGACAGAGTAAGTGCTTGATCTAGCCAAGTCTGGCTTTGAACTCCTGACCTTCCTCCAGCCTCTACTCCCAAGCACTGAAATTACAGGTTTGTGCCACTATGCCTGGCTCCCTTTAAATTTATTAACTAATATTACTTCAACTATTGAATTACCCTAAATTATAATATGTATAAGATAAGAAATGTTTGCTTCAATTTACAGAGTAACAGTTGGTGGAGAGGCAACATTGGAGGTGATCAACTGAACTAAACAAAATTTGTTTTTTAAAGTTTTTTTCTGCAAACTTTTACAGTCATTATTTCTGATATGGAAACTGCCCTACATCAGCTAACTGGAACCCTTCCAAACTGATTCCTCAGCTTTTCTTTGTTCAGTGCTGCAATCTGTTCCAACTTGGTATATGACAGTTGTTTTCAAGCCATCTTAGCATTCAGTTACTTTTCCCCTTAGTAAAAGAAAATTCATATTGAGTTCCTGTTATTTCAAATTTAAAAAGGAAGGGGGAATCTTTTGGTTTGAGACGACATCTTGCTTTGCAACTGAGGCTGACCTCAAACTCACAATGTAGTAGTCTACGATGACCTTGAATTTACGGCAATCTTCTTGCTTCAGTCTTCAGAGTACTGGGACTGCAGGCATTTGGTACCACATACAGCCTTGCTAAAATTTGGTGTTCCAATTATTAATATTTTAAATATAAATAAAAGACTGAGGGCTGGAGAGATGGCACAGTGGTTAAAAACATACTGCTCTTCCAGAGGACCCAGGTTCAATTCCTAATACCCATACCAGGTAGCTTACAACAAGCCTGTAACTCCAGCTCCAGAGGATCCAACAACTGTGGCTTCTGCTGGTACACATGCACGACATATCCTACTCACAGATATTATTTTAAAAATCTTTTAAAAAACAAAAAAGTACTATGTGTGTGTGCATGCCACAGAACACATGGAAGTCAAAGTCTGTTATATCTTTCTACTTTGAGTTTCAGGAATCAACCTCAAATTACTCTTATGCCTTGAGTGCATACTCCGTCATCTTTGCCGGATCTAATGTTTGGAATTTTATACTCATGAAAATCTTACTTCCTAACATCATTCAAATACTTATTTGTAATGCTCTACATGTTAAGGCACAAAAGTTTGATTTTCTTTACTTTAAATCAGGGCTGGTCTTGAACTTGTAACTATGGCTTGCACATTTGAAGGTGTGCACTACTATGCCTAGATGTTTTGCCTTTAATGTATTAAATTCTTTAAAAAAAAAAACTAGAAATGTTTACTGCAAAATTTTGAGCTTTTGAGAAAAGAAAATTCAAATCCTAAATTTCTGTTAAATTATGTATGTACATATTTGAAATGGAATATTCTTGCTTGCTAAAATTATTCTATTTCTTAGTTAAAACTTATCTGATCTCTTTATAAAACTACCTCAAAATATAGTAAATAATCAATTCACTTAATTATAAACTACAGCACTATTAAATGTTTCTCCCCAACATAATAAAAACAGTGGATGTTTTATATAAAGTTCATATGATTACTAAAAAGAATTCACAGATAATCTACTCTACCATGGCATTTAACATAATCAGTTAACATAGCAACAAAAACTGTCATTAAGGCCAGTAATAATCATACATAAGTATAGATCTATATCTATCTATATGGTATTAGAAAAGCAAAACCTACCTATTAACTACAAGATTATATCTTGCTCATCTTCTACATTATATATAAAACTGACATATTTGAAGACATGCAATGTGGTTTAGGGTATCTCAAAAAATTGGGCAATCACATGCAATTTGTGATACCATTTGAAAAGAAGCCCTGAATTGGGACCGAAAATAACTTATGGCTGGGAAACGTGGTTCAATAATAAGAGTCTCTACATAATGTTTGAGGCCCTGGGTTCACTCCTAACAAGTCAAACAAATAAAAACCTAACAAACCAACAGAGCTGGTATATTTGTAGGTTCTCTTCTAATCCTGAAGATAAAGTGTCAGGTCCCATAGAAACCCTGGATAAGTCTAGTCTCACTTAGTACCTGTGGCCCCTCCTAGTCCTTCTCACCCTTACCCCTACCCTAAACCTCTCCAGCCTAGGGGTTGGACTTCCCTTCCGCCAGGCTTCTGATTTCTGTATAATCCAGCCATTTAGGGCATGATTCTTTTGGCCTCTTGGCCCTCTCTCTCTGTCCCTCGCTCACTCTCCCCATCTCTCCTCCTATAGCCTGGTTCAGTTTGGACCCTTCCAGATGCCTCTGGCTGAATTATCCCTCATATCTACAATACAACCCTTTTCAATCATACATAGGAGCAGTTATGTCCTTATTTTCATTCAAAAAAAGTACAACTTTTCTATCATTTGCTTTGTTTTCAAGACAAGGTTTCTCTACACATCCCTGGCTCTACAGGAACTCAGTTTGTAGACCAGGCTGGCCTTGAACTCAGCGGTCCACCTACCTACCTCTGCCTCTTGAGTGATGGGATTAAAGGTGTGCACCACCACATGTAGCTCAATTTTTTTATCTTTAAAACGAGGTTTGGTATTCTTATCGTAAACCAGTAGAATTGTTCTAGGAGATATTTTTATTTGGCTCAGGTATCCTCTTTAAAAGCCATTTGGGGCACAGTTCCCTTGGCCCTCCTCTCTTTCTTCTCTCCCTCCCCGGCTGGCTCTCCTCTCAATGCCTGGTTCAGTCTGGACCCTTCCAGATGCCACCTGTGGTGATTTGAATAAGAATGGCCTCCATAGATTCATATATTTGAATGTTTAAGTCACCAGGGAGTAGAACTGTTTGAAAGGTTTAGAAGGATTAGGAGGTGTGGCCTTGTTGGAGGAAGTGTGTTGTGGAGGGGGTGGGCTTTGGAGTTTCAAAAGTCCATCCAAGAATCAGTCACTCTCTCTACCTGCTGCTTGTGGATCAAGTGCCTGATTGCATGCCACCACGTTCCCTGCCATAATAGGCTAACCTCTGGAACTATAAGCAAGCCCCCAATTAAATACCTTCCTTAATAAACGTTGCCTTGGTCATGGTGTCTCTTCACAGCAATAGTGACTAAGACACCTGAGGGCTGGGAATATATCTCACAAGTAAAGCACTTGAACAGCAAGCTTAAGGCCCTGGAACAGTCCCCAGTACTGAAGGACAAAGCATCTGAATTAGCTCGCAACATTTAAGGTATTTAAATACTTGAGCATAAAACTTAAGAAAATCTAATTCTTAGCTCTCAGTTGTAGACAGGCTAGAACTACAGATAACTGGCTACATCAGCCACATTCTATACCACAGCCTTATTCTGATCAATGGCCTGTGAATGAATATATTTGGATTGTAAGTCATATCTTCTATAACCAATATCTTAAACTATTGATAATAACCTGATTTTCAGAATAGGCTCACTTTAAATATGTGTGTGTCTGTGTATGTATTTGGGTTTCTTTTTTTAAAATTAATTTATTTTATTATGTATACAATGTTCTGCCTGCATGTATGCCTGCCTGCCAGAAGAGGACACCAGATATCATAGATGGTTGTGAGCCACCATGTGGTTGCTGGGATTTGAACTCAGGACCTCTGGAAGAGCAGCCAGTGCTCTTTACCTCTGAGCCATCTCTCCAGCCCCCATGTATTTGAGTTTCTTTCACCATTTAATACTTATCTCTCATATAACAGCAACACAAATCAATCATGTTTTACCTGTGAATCTGATCTTGCCTGCTAGATCGTACTGGAGCCAAACCATCTATTTCATCAAAGAAAATAATTGCTGGGCGCATCTGATAGGCCTAAAAGAGGGTTCAGGAGTCCTGTGTCAGCATTTTAATCTATTTTCATTCAAATTCAGAATGAACATATACTTTACAAATCAGAATATATACCCTTTTCAATCTAGCTTACCAGAATGTCATGTATAACTATTTTATAAGACTGATATAAATCCCAAAAACAGTTTTTAGAACTTTACACATATATTATATTAACATAATCTTATTTGCATTTTCATCTGGAAACATCCAAAATATTCTAGTAGATAAGTATCTTAGATTTCATACAGTTATAGTTACTGGACACAGAAAAACTTCATCACTGACAATGAAAACAAATAATGGAGGATAGTAACACTCTCCATATTAGATAGAAAAATATTACTTAATAAAATGCCAAACTTAAAAAAAGAATTTTAGTAAAACGAAATGAAAACTTAGTTCTAAAAAATTGTTCAAAAAAGATTGTCAGTGTCAGGCATGGTGGTGCACATCTTTAATCCCAGCATTTGGGAAGCAGAGCTCTGATTTCAAGTCTAGCCTGATCTACATAATGGGTTTCAGGACAGCCAAGGGCTACATAGATCATGTCTTGAAAGCAAAAGCAAAAACCCCTCAAAGCAAACAAACAAAAAACCCCTTCAGCAGTACATCCTAGTAGAGCAGAATGCATTATTTCACAATGTACCTTCAAAACAATCTGGCCTATGAAACTGAAAGCTATTCTAGGGAAGAATTACATTCAGTTTCCATATTGTGAAGCAATTTACTACCATTAAATACCTCAGGAGGAGATTATTTCTCCTCCTTTACTAGGTATGAGCTCTACTACTTCTAAGAACTAAAATTCAATTATTCCTATCTCTAACTATATAAAGTTGTTTGCTATAGGTCAGCATTAAAAAATATTGACACTAAAAGAAAAAAAGAAGTAAAGACATTGCTGCTAATGTGATTCAAGTTGGCAGTCAAACTTGGCAATACTATCTATGTGGTGCTAGCTTCAGAGGAGGAAGGGTGCATCCTTACTCTACAATGTCAGCGCTGCTGAGGCCAGGAAACATGTGGCAGGCGAGTTCCTGCATGAAGGCCCTCAGAGGGCACTTTGTGAAAGACCATTTTGTGAAACTGAAGCCAAGGCTGTAATGGATAGCCCAAGATGTTAGAGATGCCAGAGCTGTGATATCTGATAAGGGGAACTGCACACAAGGACTGGGACCAGTCCTAGAGAGAGCTTTTAAGATATTCCTATTCCTGCCACCATGCCTACTACTTGCTGCTGTGCCTCCCCACCATGATGGACTCTTATCCCTCTGCAATGGTAAGTCCAGAGTAAACCTTCTTCCATTAAAAAAGAAAAAAATCCTCATACACTTGAATCTGCAGATTAAAATCTATATAGGTAAATTTTAATATCATACCTGATCAAATAGCAATCGTAGCTGTCTTTCAGATTCTCCAACCCATTTACTCAGACAATCAGCACCTTTCCTCATGAAAAATGCCACTCTTTTATCCCCTTGACTGCACTCATTGGCAAGTGCTCTAGCAACCAATGTTTTTCCAGTTCCAGGTGGACCATAAAACAAACAACCTCTGTAAAACACATTAACACTTTTAGTATTTTTTTTAAAGATTTATTTATTTATTATGTATGCAACATTCCTTCCATGTGTGCCTGCAGGCCAGAAAAGGGCACCAGATCTGGGAATTGAACTCAGAACCTCTGGAAGCGCGGCTAGTGCTCTTAATCACTGAGCCATCTCTCCAGCCCCACTTTTTAGTATTAAATTAAAAGATAGACTACTGAAACAAAAATTAAGAACCACTCTCATAACCATTTTAATTAATTAAAAATATTAAACAACTGAATTAGTTTCACTATACAAAGTACAGGTTAAAACTTTGGGAGTTAATACCAATACAATACGATGAATCCAGAAACTAAATAAATCCCTTTTAAAAACATTGTCCTTTACTACTGGACTATGCACATCATACATATTATATTACCTTGCATATATAATCAAGAAACACAATCATATAATTCTCTCTTGATTTCTTAGTGGAGGGGATAGTATCTCAAAAAGAAACACACAGAAAATTGGTTTAAAAACTTATTAGTACTTATGTGTGTGACTAGAGGACAACTCTGTAGAGCTGGTTCTCTCTTTCCACCTTTACAGTGGTTTTAGAGAACCAAACTCAGGTTGCCAGGCTTGTGATTAAGAACACTTGATGCTCTTCCAGAAGACCAGCTCCTAGTATTCAAGCCTGGTGGCTCACAACCAGTCTGTAACTCCAGCTCTAGCAATCCAATGACTTCTGGCTTCCACAGGCACCTCCCACACAGGTGGCACACATTCATACTGGCACATAAATAAAATTAATTTTAGCCGGGCGGTGGTGGCGCACACCTTTAATCCCAGCACTCGGGAGGCAGAGGCAGGCGGATCTCTGTCAGTTCGAGACCAGCCTGGTCTACAAGAGCTACTTCCCGGATAGGCCCCAAATACACAGAGAAACCCTGTCTCGAAAAACAAAACAAAAAGAAAATTAATTTTAAAAGGGAAACTAGGAACTAGCACATTAAAAGGAGTTAATCAGCAAAAAGTTTAAGAGGACAAGGGAAATGATGTAACCAGTAAAAGCGCTGGCTACATAAGTTTGAGCACCTTAGTTCAAATTCCCAGAACACATGCAAAAAGCTGGTTGAGGTTATGTGTACCCCTGAAATTCCAGTGTTGTGGGGGATGGGATAAAAGCATTGCTGGAGCATGCTGGTTGGCAGTCTAGCTCCACATTCAGTGAGAGCCTGTCTCAAAGGAATAAGGTGCCAAGTATCAGAACAGACACCTGACATCTGCCTTTGGCCTCCATATGCTTACATGTGCACCTGCACCCACACACCCACTTACTCACGTACATCTCTCACACATGCAAAATTTAAGTAAAAAACTGTAAAGCTGTAAGAAGTCAGAGAAGCAACAGTAGCACAACACACATTATGGCCACAAGTAAAAGCACATTTAAGCTACCTTGGGGGTTGAATTTTAAACTTCTCAAAGACTTCTGGATAAAGTAAGGGAAACACCACCATCTCTTTTAGTGCTGCAATATGATTGGACAGGCCACCAACACTATCAAATCGTATCTGGAATAAAATAGGACACAGATCTGAGTTCAAATTAAAACACTGCCCTACATCTTCACATCATTCCACAATCAACTGATTAACTGTAGTACTCCCAATATTTTTTTAAAAATGTTTATTTTGTATGTGTCACCATGTATAAGTTGGGAATCAAACTCAGGTCCTCTGCAAGAGCAACAATTGCTGTAAAGGCTGAGCCATCTCTCCAACTCCCCAAAGATTTGTTTTTAAAATGTATAAAGATTTAAGTTCCTGATAAGAAAAAAATCAATTTTTTCTTTTACTTAAAACAAAAGTAAAGTGAAGAAAATTACACCTCAAGTCAAGCACAAATTTTAAAATACTCACTGAAGAATCTAGTTGCATTGGATCAACATCAGCAAGGTTTGCTCCAATTTTCATTCGATCTTTATAAATCCCTCTTATTTCATCTTTCCGAAAATTTAGTGGAAGGCACCTATTAAAAAAAACACATGCACACACATGCACAAATACACACACACATATACACAAATATATATATAAAGTCACACATCAGATCACCCCCTCCCTAAATTCCATATCACAATATTATTTTTCTTCTTTAAAAATGTTTGGGGTTGGGGAAAATGGCTCAGTGAGTAAAGTACTTGCTGCCAAAATGGAGGACAGGAGTTTAGCAAACTCCCAAATATATTAGAATCTCGGTAGAGGTGGCAGGCCCACCATAATCTCAGGATCCTCGAAGTAGAGATAAGCAATCCCCAGAGCGAGCTAGTTAGCCAGACTAGCCCCAAGACTGAGCCCCTGTTCAGAAAGAGAACCTGTCTCAAAACACAAAGTAGAGACTGACTATGGAACCCACCCAGTGTCAACCTTCAGATTCTACACAAGCACATGGAACTGGAGTTACAGACCATTTGTGAGCCATCATGTGGTTGCTATAAGGCATGACGGTAGGTGCCTGCAATCTTAGCACTTGGAAAATCAGAAGTTCAAGATCCTAAACTACATAAAATAAGTTCTAAGCCAGCCTGAGTTATGTTAGACCTTGTCTCAAAAACAATCAACCAAACAACCCAACCCTCCTGTTCCAAACATTATTTTCTGCTTGAAAATACTTTATTATTAGACTCCCAATATTGTATTCATACCTACCCACCTAGCTATAAATAAGAACAATCCTTGAACTGGCTAGAATGTGGACTTACTACGATTGGAAATAATCTTTCAGTTTCGATTAAGAATTTTCCAATTAGTTAAAAAAATATTTAAAATGAAAAAGTTATTCCCTCAAGCTACTAATGTTCACCAAGCCAATATTAAAATCTATTACCATACCCTTTACCACCTTGGTGTCTGTAGAGGCCTGCTGGGAACAGGACTTCTAAAGGCAAATACATCTGAAAGGCTGTGGTACAAGGCCATTTTTGTGGGCTCTAAGGGTTCTAGAATCAAAAAGAACACATGGCTCCTTTTAAAACCGAAGGTGTTTATGCCTGAGATGAAAATGATTCTACTTAGGCAAGAGATGTGCTAATGTATATAAAGCCAAAAATAAAACATTGGTTCCTGGAGTCAAACTGAGCAAAAACAAGAGTAATCTTGGGTAAGGTAACGTGGGCTTAATGTAAACACATTGGCATAATACCTGCCAAATTCTGATGCAACCTTCTTACAAAGACCAGTGGACATAGCATGTATGTGATACTGAACCCTGACAGATTTAAACTAATGAAAAGTATATAAATAAGTGTGGATTTGTACTTTTGGACAAAAAAATAAAATAAAAATCTAATATACTGGTCCAGAAAAAAAAAAAAAACCTGTAACTATATGTTCTATTCTATCATTTGTCATAACTATAGATATTTCTAGTTAGGCAGGAGTTTGCTTTGTGTGAACCTCTGAGGACCAGCAACATGGCTCAGGAGTAATTTCTGGAACCCACACAAGTGGAAGGAGAAACCAACTAAATCAAGTCCTTTGACCTCCACAGGCCATAGCATGCACGTGTCCTGTACCACAAAACAAATATATAATTGTTAGGAAAAATTATTTTAAAAATATATTTGATAGTTTTATAACTCATCCATTCCACCTCTTCTCCCAAATTTTTGTTGTTGTTGAGATCAGTCTTACCACATAGCCCAGGCTGGCCCTAGAACTCTTAAGCCCCAAAACACTTAAAAGTGCAAGTCACCACACCAGGGTCAGAGCTCACCTGTTAATAGCTCTATTTCGGTTCCTTTTTCTTCTCCTCTCAAAGTGTTCATCTTCAGAAGAGGAAGAGGAAGTAGAGTCACTACTGTGGATTGCGTGCCTTCGCCTAAACAGGGAAACTGAAATCATGATGAGGGAAACAGGAAAACGGCAGAGGACATAAGCATCAGAAATATCTAATTATCCCCTTTGAGATTGCAAAAAAAGAAAAAAGAAATAACTAATGATCTAAAAAGACTTGTGTAAACTTCACATTCTCTAAAACAATGAAGCAAGCTTTGTTGGCTAATTTCTGAGGTAAAGACACAACCAAGAGAAAGGGAAGAAAAACAAGAGGCTGACCACTAAATATTCATTAAGATTAAAGATAATGTCGGCAATGAGTTCTTAGTCTTGAAACAGGGTCTCTGTGTAGTGCTGACTGAGATGATACTCACTATGTAGATCAGATGGGCCTTAAACTGAGGGATTGACCTGCCTATGTTTCCCAAGTGCTGAGAGTAAAGGCCTGTGGCATCAGGCCTGGCTGAACATGCATGTTTAATATTACATAAAGTTTTACATTAGAAATTACCCATTTTTGAAATGACAGGTAATTTAAAAAAAATACTTTTAATCAAAGAAAAATGCTATCAAGAAAGAAGGGTAAGCAAGATTGCTCACTGGGTAAGGGTGCCTATCACCAAAGCTGAATACCTGTGTTTTAATTCCTGGGACCGATAAAATGAAAGGAGAGAACCGACTTCCTCAAATTGTCCTGACCTTCAAATGTGCATAAACATACACTGGCACAAACTAAACCAATGTCCTAAATATTTGTAAAATGCTGTGAGGTCTAAGAGTATACCTTAGTGGTTGAATGTTTGCTTTTTTTTACATGAAGGAAGCCCTGGGAAATAGTAAAGAATAAGATGGTGGGGGCTGGAGAGATGGCTCAGCGGTTAAGAGCATTGCCTGTTCTTCTAAAGGTCCTGAGTTCAATTCCCAGCAACCACATGGTGACTCACAACCATCTGTAATGAGGTCTGGTGCCCTCTTCTGGCCTTCAGGCATACACGCAGAAAGAATACTGTATACATAATAAATAAATAAATATTTTTTAAAAAAATAATAAGATGGGGCCAGGCATAGCGGAACACACCTTTCATCCCAGCACTAGGGAGACAGAGGCAGGATAATTTCTGTGAATTCAAGATCGTTCTACATAGTGAGTTCCAGGACAGCCAGATGCACACAGTAAGACCCTGTCTTCAAAAAACAAAAAGCAGGTGGTGGTGGCGCATGCCTTTAATCCCAGTACTCGGGAGGCAGAGATGGGCAGATCTCTGTGAGTTCGAGGCCAGCCTGGTCTACAAGAGCTAGTTCCAGGAGAGCTAGGACTGTTACACAGAAAAACCCTGTCTCGAAAAATAGAAAAAAAAAATGGCCTTTTATTTAAAGTATGTTGTCAACTGTATCACCTAACTGTTAAGCATAGTATGGAACTCTAGTTTTCTTACTAAATAATAATGTGATTAAGTTCTTAGATTATCCATTAAATAATCTACAAATACACAGGAAAAATGCCTTTGGACAGTTGCAAAGACTCACAGAAAGAAAAACAACAACAAAGAAAATCTGCCTGAGAAAACTTTAACCATTCTACTGGCTTAGAAGCTACAACTTTCTCTGAGTTAAAATATAATGAGTAAGCAAGTATTTTCAGACACAAAAGGTTCACAATCTTTTATAAAGTATCTATACAGTCCATGTCTAGACTCTATCTTTTAAAAGACTGGGCTGGAGAAATGCCTTCGAGCTTAAGAGCTCTTCTGGAGGACCTGGGTTTGATTCTCAGTACTCACATAAAGGCTTATCACTGTCTGGAACTCTAGTCCCAGGGGATCTGATAACCTCTCTGCTCTCAACAGGTATTGCACAAAAGATGAACAGATATATGTACAGGCAAAACACCCACACACATAAAATAAATAAACCTCTATAAAACAGCACAAATCAATTTATGGTCTCTCTACCATTCATTGTGATTGATTGTTCATAGTTTTTTAACAGGAATGCTAACATCTACTGGCTACATGATAGCCCTTGTAAACATTTCTTCAAAAAAAATCTGAAATTTCAAACACAAATGGTCTCTAGAGTTTTGAGTAAGGGCTTGTAAAGACAGACTAAACGAGAAAATAAACCTCTAATGATCTATATACCAAGACAATTTCTGTGACCATCCTGCAGCCAAAATTATCTAGTGCAAGACTGCATATTTAGTAATATTGTCAACACTCTAAAATATTCTCACTATATGTAAACTTACCATTTATTCATAGAAGCAAAACACATTTCACAGTTTGAAGAAATGTCAGATTTACTGACTGTTTCCCATATACCCATCTGATATATTTATTTCTCACCACCTACTGCTCCAACTAGCATGTGTGGATCCCAGGGCCTTGCATATGTTAAGCAAATGCTCTACCACAGAGATACACCAACCAGCCTTCTCATTTAATCTTAACTAAAATTCTGGACAATATACATTAGTAATAGGCTCATTTTACAGTCAGGGTCAGTGAGGTTCAACTGATTTAAACATCAGAATAAGTCAATGATGTTGTTTTAATTAAAACCTACATCTTTTCCAAAAAGCCAAATACTACTGTGTTGGTGGTTTCTAGTTATCTCACAAACCAGTAAAAGTTGTAAGCAAACAACAAACCTTGTGGACCAACATAAGGTATTTTTTTGTAAATAAAAGAACCCTGACCCCAAAGGCTTATCAATTAAGTTTGTCACCACATGGTGAACTATTGAGAGGTAACAAGATCATAAGAATGCTGACCTCATCAATGGATTAGTCCATTTATAAATGAATGGACCATTAGAAAATGAAGCCTGGACTGAGGAAATAGGTTACAGGGAATGTGTCTTGGAAGAATTTTTGAAATGGTCTTGCTAAGTTGACTAGGTTAGCCTTGAACTTGCTCTGCTGCCCAGGCAGGACTTAAACTATCAATCTTCATGCCTCAGTATCCAGCTGGGATTAAAGGACCAAACCACCAGGTGGAGCTTTTAACATCACTCTAAAGAGTCATGAGAATCCTTTCAAGTAGCTGACCTTCCTGCTCCTCATCCTTCAGGGTTAGATGAAAGGGATGGTGAAAAAAGAAAGTCAGAATGTCTACTCATGATGCTGACAAAATCAGAAAGCCTAAGGACACAAAAAGACTTATTTTTCCTAAAAGAAATGACTCTTGTCAGGCGGTGGTGGCGCACGCCTTTAATCCCAGCACTAGGGAGGGAGAGGCAGGCAGATCTCTGTGAGTTCGAGGCCAGCCTGGTCTACAAGAGCTAGCTCCAGGGCAGGCTCCAAAGCTACAGAGAAACCCTGTCTCAAAAAACAAAAAACAAAAACAAAAACTCTTTAACATTTAAAGTTTCTGCTTGCAGGACCAATGCATGACCAGATCATTTACAAGAGCTGTTTAAACAGCTGAAATCTATGATTTCAGTCTTACTTCTGAAAATTAATATTTTAAAGTTATCTCACTCTCACGTACAAGTATCATTCTTGTTTTCTTTGCTATTTATAAGCCATGTAATACTACCCAAACTCTGGTTATCTTACTATATCAGAAAATCTTATATTACCCAGGATGGGAAAATAAGTATAAGTTACCTCTGTAAACTTAAATCTGAAAGAAAACAACTGTTGGGGTATAAAAGAAAAAGAAATCCTCTAGTGAAAAAGACCACATTTTTTTTTCTAAAATATAAGAGAAATAAACTATAAAATAGATCCAGAAAAAAAGGGTGGCCAGTGTCATGCTCAAGTCTAGAAGCCATATAACTTAGAATATTTAACATGGTGGGAGTTGATGCTTGTGGCAGTCATACCACTACGAAAGGCTACATACAGTCTAAATGTGAAATTTAAAGGAAATAATCTTTGTAAAATACTTAATATAGAGAGCCTAAACTACAATATACACCAAGTCAAAGCAGATCTATTATTCAATGTGGTACAATGGAATAAACTATCTTACCAAGTAGTTACTAATACTTTCTATTAATGAAAGCAAAAGCAAAAACAGTCACTGGCAAAGTGAATTAGAGCCTTAAATGCAGAGCAGAGCTCTTCTATGTATGAAATTCTAGAATTCCTTCCTAATACACTCAATCCAAAGATTCTAGAATCTTGCCTTAACATAGCCAATTATGATATCACAAATCAATCACTATTTCAGAACCTAACCTGTTCAGCCGTTTACAATAGGGACTTCTTGGTCCTGTAGAAGATAGTCGGTATCTTGGTCTTGCAGGAGAAGCTGGGCCACTATAAAATATGTTGGGCTTTCTCTGGTGACGAGGCTCTAGAAAAAGAAATATGAGCATATATAATATAAAATGTATTTAAGGAGTTGATAGTAAAAATATGTAGTAGGGGGCTGGAGACACAGTTCAGCAGCAAAGAACACTTGCTTTGAGAAGACTTAAGTTCCATTCCCAGTACCCACACACTGAGTGACACACAACCACCTGTAACTCAAATTACAGAGATTCAACACCCTTTTGGCCTCCATGGGCACTTGCGTGCAGCTGCAGTACATGGACTCACACTGACACACATAAACAAATATAAATTATGCATAGGACAACCAACTAAGATACACACTAGCCATATATAATCATTACGATTATACAACAAACATTGTTTCCCCTGACCATAAAAGCTCACAAGTTACTGATGTTTGGTATTAAAAATCAAAAGCATCTTATCTTTATAAACATAAGATTAGAAAAAAAAGATAAAAGACAAAATCTCAAAATAGGTCAGATATTTGTTTTGTTCAAGGCAATATTTAACTCATTTTATAAGAAATGACAATGGTAGCCGGGCAGTGGTGGTGCCTTTAATCCCAGCACTTAGGAGGTAGAGGCAGGTGGATAAGTTCAAGGCCAGCCTGGTCTACAATAGGGAGTTCCAGGACAGCCAAGACTGTTACAGAGATAACCCCTGTCTCGAAAAATCGAAACAAAAAGAAAGAAAGAAAGAAAGGAAGGAAGGAAGAAAGAAAGAAGAAATGACAATGGGATAAACTACCCTTTCATATCTAATTTAGAATAGAGTAACAACAATGAACAAACCAGGGCTGGTGAGATGAATTGCTTCAAAGACTGCCTGATAACATGAGTATGAATCCGCAAGACCCACATAGTAGAAGGTAACTGATTTCACCCCCGTGTGCACCACGACATGTGCACACACACACCACAGAGTAGCTCAAGTGCAATTAAAAATGTTTAAGAAAGAAATAACAGGACAGGAAAAGGAAGGTACTACAACTCTATCTTTCTCCTGAAAGATCACTGCAGTACATACTTTCCAGTGGTGCTTGGTAGTAAACAGTTGCTTTTCTCTGCCTAAGATAGTATCGTTTTTTATTATCTTCTTCTCCATCTTCATCATCTTCATCATCTTCTTCATCTTCACCATCATCCTCCTCTTGCTCTTCACCTTCTTCAGATGATTCTACAATTAAGAATATACACGGGGCCAATGAAAAGTCTCAGCAGGTAAGAGTAACTGCCACCAAACTGACAAACTGAGTTCTATGCCCAGAACCCACAGTCAGAAAAACCAAGCCCTGCAAATTGTCCTCTGACCTCTACATGCACTTAGCACCCCCACCCAAAATAAACACAATAAATTTTTACAAAAGAAATGCATCCAATACACTCACCAAAAGGTTAACAATTTTTAACACTGGGAGCTGGGAGAGAAAGGGATCTCCCAGGGAAGAAGGGATCATTTAAAACTTTACCTACTTTTCCATTATTCATAGAAAGAATTTGCAACATTAAGAATTTTTCAAAATTAAAGTAAAAAATTATAGAATTAAAACTTAGAAGCCAGGTTTGGAAGCACATGCCTTTAATTCCAGTACTCAGGAGACAGAGGCAAGCAATTCTCTACAAATTTGAGGGACTCCAGCCTGGTCTATACAGTAAGTACCGGGCCATCAAGGTATAAAATGAGACTCTCAAAAACAAAAACAAAAAAAAAAAGAAGAAAAAATTAAGTCAAAAGTTTGAAAACTAATGCTAGTAAATACCACAATAAAGTTTACAATGTTCTCAGAAATCTCGACATAGCCAACTTTACCTAAAACTCTCAAGTTCATGTAGCATACTGATTGGTTTTAATACCCTAGACACAAAAGCTTACCTGTTAAAACTTAATGCTACCTAGTTCTCTGACTATGGGAATTACGTAAATCTAATAAATGCATTTATGATAATGGTAACATAACCTCCACCGATGTTTAAAATATATTTCAAAAAACTGCTTTCACTCAAGAGAAAACAGAATATGTTAAGCCTCAAATTTAGTAGTAAAATTAACTTTAATTGCTGGATGGTGGTAGTGCACAACTTTAATCCCAACGCTTTAGGCAGAGGCAGGCAGATCTCTGTGAGTTCGAGATCACCCTGATCTACAGAGTTTCAGAGAAACCCTATCTTGAAAAGCCAAAAGAATAAATTAATAACAACTTTAATCATTTTAACTAAAATTGAGATATATGATAAACTAACTGTAGGTTTATTATACAAACAAGTCAATTACCTTAAAACTGTTTGATTTTAGTTACTTTCTCCAACAAAACACACTATCCTGTTTTGAGCTCTCCCTTGTCAACACTTCCTTAAATTATAACCACAAGTACTGCAAACTACAATAAATCTGTCAATCTGAATAATAAAGCTATTTCTTACTAAGTTAAAAATGCTTTAATTTGAAGCCAGAAAACAGATTTAAACAACAACAACACACTAACCCACACTACCATCTTGGTTATCAGTTGTTTCTTCATCAGCCTGTTGAATAGCCTTCCGCTTTCCTCTTGTGTACATATAAGGATTGCTCTACAAATGTTCAAATAAAATCCATTAACATTTAGTGTTATGGTCACACAAAAAATATTCTTTAAAGGAAGACATAACTATAAACAAATTCTCGTAGTAATTTTTGAATATAACAAATGTTGAACAAATGATTAATTACTACCCATAAATGGATTATGCAATAAACAGAGACTAAGTCACCACCGAATTTTACCTCTTCTGCTTCATTAAACACTCCCAAATCTTCAAGTTTTTTCATCCGCTGTCTACGCATCTTTTTCATGTCATCCATCTTTTGAAGTACAGCTTCGGCAGTGCTTTAAAAATATTAATGAAAATATTTCAGCAAGAAGCACTGACTTAACTTGGTAAAATATTCAAACACTTCTTTCCTTTAACTTAAACACATATATAGAATAAAGGTTACCAAAAGCCATTCTCAGCCAGGCGGTGGTAGCGCACTCCTGAAGGCAGAGGCAGGTGGATCTCTGTGAGTTCGAGGCCAGCCTGGTCTATAAGAACTAGTTCCAAGACAGGCTCCAAAGCCACAGAGAAACCCTGTCTCGAAAAAAAACAAAAACAAAAAATCCATTCTCCTGCATGTTTCACATAAATCAAATAGATTACAGTATTTAGGACAGGGTCAGGGGTGTAGCTCAATAGTATTGCACTTCCCTGGCATACACAAAATAGATATTCAATCCCTAAAAGGGAAAAGGGAGGCAGGAGTCATGGTGGTAACAAATACCTTTGGTCCTAGTACTTAGGAGGCAGAAGCAGGCAAATCTCTGAGTTCAAGGGCAGCCAGCTATACAGTTTGTGTGTGTGTGGGGGGGGGGGGTTGTTAGTAAAAACTCACAATCCATCTCTAATATAGATTGTTCCAGATACATAGTTTTGATCTTAAGCATTTGTACTTACTTTGTTATAAGCTTGTCAAATAGCACAGACTGGTTCACAGTACTATAACGACTTCTAATCCTACAACTTCTTCGAACTTCAACATCTCCATTCTGTTCACGCAAATGTTCTGTACTCTGAGCAATGTTTCTATTCCTCAACGAGTGAGTAACTGAAATAACTTTGTCTTCATATATATGTACAGAAAAACAGATTTCAAATAAGCATTAGGAAAACAACTTGAAAATGCACAGGACAGCTACTTTAATATAGCAAAATTATACCACCTCAAACTTGTTTTTCTAGAAAATTTTTAAGTTACAACATATCCCTATGGTATGATCTAATGCACTTCAAAGAAGAAATGTCATATAAAGACTTGTATCAGATAGTTTAAAGCAGCTTGCGATAGCTCCAAACTGAAACTCAAGTCTATCAAAAGAGGATGAGATACAGCCAGTGTAGCAGAGCATGCCTGCAATCCCCCCACCATCAAGAAGCTCAGGCAGATCCTGAGTTTTTTAAAAGATCAGCCTGGGTAGTAAATCATGGTATATTCATATAACAGAATCCTACCCAGCTACAAAAGTAGCAACATAGACAACACTTAAAATTAATTTTGCTGAATGAAATGATATAAAGTATCCTGTATGATTTAGCTTACATAAACCTCTAGGTAATGCAAACTAATCTACAGCAACAGAAAACAAGCCAGGCAGTGGTGGCGCACACCTTTAATCTCAGCATTTAGGAAGCAGAAGCAGGTAGATCTCTGTGAGTTCTAGGCCACCCTGGTCTACAGAGCTAGTTCCAGGTCAGCCAAGGCTACTCAGAGAAACCCTATCTCTGCGAGAGCAAAAAAGAACATTGGTGATTACTTTGGAACCAAAGGGCAAGGCAGGAATTGGAAGAGTCAAGGTAGATTATATAAGAGTGTCTCAGTCACTGTTCTATTGCTGTGACGAGACAGCATGAACAAGGCAACTCATTAAAAAACAAAAACAAAACATGAAAGCATTTAACTGGAGACTGCTTAGTTTAAGAGGTGTAGTCCGTTATTATCATGGCCTGGAACATGATTGCATGCAGGCAGTTTGCTGAAGCAGGAGCTAAGAGCAACATCTTGTTCAGTAGATGGAGAAAGAGAGAGACACTAGGCCTGCCTTGAGCTTCTGAAACCTCTAAAGCCCACCGCCAGTGTCAGTTACTTCTCCTAAGGCCACATCTTCTAATCCTAATTCTATCAGACTTCCACCCCCTGGAGATTTAGCATTTGAACATTGGAGCCTCTAAGGGCCATTCTTATTCAAACCACCACAGGTGTTTGAAGAAACTTTTAAGGGTAAAAGGTATTTTTACTATATTAGTATATAATGGCTTCTTTTACATACTATGTCAAATCTAACAAAGTTCACACTTTATGCACAGGCTATTTATTATATGTGCTCCAATCAACCTATATACATTATGAATCACGTTTTAAAAAGCTGAAATGCTGTTGTTAGCACAACTTACCTTCTTTGCACTCTTCCTTTTTTTTATCAGCCTGCTGTCGAGCCAACTGCCTATATGAAAATATGTTAAATGAATTAAACATAAAATTGACAAGATATTTAAATCCTACATTCTATGCAACAAACTAAGGTGGAAAGTCAAAAAAGAAACTCAAGACACTTAAAAAATCCAAGAAACATTGAAAACATCTACATGTTATGATTAAACAAATGTCTATTTTGAATTCAATGACTAATTCTTGGTTTTTTGAGACAGGGTCTCACATTGTAGCCCAGGTTATATGTGAACCATATAACCTGGCAATACTCCTGCTTTAGCCTTCATTTTTATTTACTTTTAATTATGTGTTTGTGCATGTGGAGTCCAGAAAAAGGTGATGGATAATCTGGAGCTGAAGTTACAGACTATTGTGAACACCTTACAACAGCCCCAGTGTGCACTACCATACTGCCTACTAACTTGTAGACAAACAGAAAAATCAAGTCAAAGCATCTCATTTGATATAAGAAGTGGAATTCTTGGACTAAATATTTAAGTAGTTGAAGGAAACATTGTATAAAAGCATGTTTTACACATATCCTTAGCAATCTCATAACCTTGAGAAATTTGGAATTCTAAAGAGAATTAATGGCTCTTAGAGATATGTTAATTGTTTTCTATGAACAGTTGCTTGCTTGAAACTAATCCCAGCATTTGAGAAACTGGATCAAGCAGATCACCAGGGAGTGTTCACAAACTAAGAAAGCCAAGGCACACAGATTTCTGGGTTGAAGGCCAGCCTGGACTATATATATATCAAGGACAGCCAGGGCTTTAGAGGGAGACCTTGTCTCAAAAGTAAATCATGAATAAAAACAAAGGGATAACCACTAGTTCCAGGCCAGCTTTGAGTGCATAATGAATTTAAGGCGAAGCTCAAGTAGAGAGTCGTCTGAAATTAAACACCCACTCGGTGCCAAAAAAAAAAAACAGTATAGAAAGTCTACTGAATGGGGAGGGAGGAATCCAAGCCTAAAAAACAGGACTCCATCATCTTTCAAATCCTATAAATATTAGCTTAAATTTATTGGCATTATTATTCTCCATAAGCACAAACATTATTCTTTAAAATGAAACGAGGGCTAGAAATACAGTTCAGTGGTTAAAAAAAAAACAAACTTCCTAGTTATGTCTAAAAGGTCTTGGGTTCTATTTTCAGCATCAAAAACAAAAAAAGAAAAGAAAAAAATACAAATCAACACAGACCTGCTGCACAAGCATGAAGATCTGAGTTTGGATTCCCAATACCCAACTAAGAGCTGGGAGTATGATAGCACAGCTATAATATCAACACTGGGTGGGGGTAGAGGTGGGCTGAAACAGGCAGCTCTCCAGAGGTGAGCTCCAGGCTCACTGTGAATTCCTACCTTAAAATAAGGTAGAGAGTTATGGAAGACATGTAGACCGACATGAACATCTGGTCTACAAAAATTCATGCGTGCCCCTACACACATTTGCATACACCAAAACATGAACTCATCCCGTACAAATATAAAAGGAAACTTTCTAGAATATTTCACCCATATATCCTTTGAAATATGTGAATAGCATTAACTCCGTACCTTTCTTGGGACACAGGTAAAACCAAGAGCAAATAAAGGCTTTTAATTTAAAGCAGGGCCAGTAAGATAACTCAGTGAGTAAAAGCACCTGGCACCAAGGCTGTTGACCTCAGTTTTATCTCTGGAATCAACATAGGAGAAGAAAAAATCCCTGACAGTTGTCATCTGCACGTATACACACTCACTCAATCAATAAGCATAAAGGAGAAAAAAGGTTTGAGTAATTCATTGAAGAGTTAATTTAGGTTGATAATTTTTCCTTCTCAAGGAGCCCTGCCCATTAAACCATGTAAAACACTTCGGAAGTAATTAAAGTAGTAATTTTTTTGTTGCTATCTTACTGAACCAGATGGGTTTTTAATTTTACAGAAATTATTAACTTTTTTGTGAAGTTGCTGGATAGTCAATATATTATTCTTATCAGCCATTCTGTACCTGTCAAAACCATTGGACACTGCAGCATCAAAGCAGCCATAGATAAATAAGCTCAAGAATGTATACAGTTGTGAGCCAATAAAATCTGTAAAACCAGGTGGCTAGACTTCAACTCCTATAAACTTAAATTTCCTAGGAAACTGCATATATAAGCTAAAACATTTCACAAATCTCACGTATTCCCTGAAGATCACTGGTGTGCTCTCTGGACCCTAGTTAAGCACACCATGATCAAAGAAATATATAGATCCACCACTATGGAATGGCTACTCAAATTTTCTACATTTTCTAACAATATTGGTTATCTGATCTTTCAGACACAAAGAGATGGAAAATGTGGTAAAAAGGAATGAAAAAAAGTTACAATATAGGGTGCTGTCAACAGTGAAAAGGGGAAGAGAAGGAACAGTACATCATCAAGAGACCCTGTGGAGAGCAATCAAGGAAGACACTCCACATCAATCTCTGGCCTCCACATGCATCCACATTCACAGACCTGCCTACACACTCACATGTACAACACATGTAAAGTAGTAAATACATAAAGTAAAATGGAAAAAAAAATCAAGTTTAAAAAAATACTATTTTAAAGCCACTTTGAATTAGTGGTCAAACATCTTTTATTACCTTGTGAAATGTCTGCCATTAGTAGTGTGTTTCTCTGTTCTTTCCATATTCTTATCAAAACTAGAATTTGAAGAACTCTGTTCTTTTTTCCTCAAAGATCTTAAAGAATGCGTATGGTGGTAGATTTCAACTCCCTTAACTGAGGAGCCATCCTTTAAGAAAAATTAAGAATGTCGTTATAAGTTTTACTTTATTAGTTAAGACCAACTTTAAGTCCTAAAAATCTTCTCTGATTATAAGTTAATAATAGTTGTTTTTAGTGCAGGATAATTTTTACACTTCCCCAAAGAAACAGTAAGTCAAACAATTATTTCATTACAAGAATCAGTAAAGGCTATGAAACTGCAAATACAGCATTTACTACCAGACCTAGTGGGTGGTGATCAGAAGTTTAAGGTCAGCCTCAGTTACGAGTGTGAAGGCTGAGCTGGAAACACCCAGGATATGAGGTCAGCTAGGTGCTTCCAAGTCGACCTGAATTAAAATCCCAGGACCCATATGGACTCTTACAAATTGTCCTGACTTCCTCATGTACACACACACACATACAAATTAAATTAAAATGTATATATGTATATATCAAAAGGAACTACCAACGGAATAAAAAGGCAACCCACTGAATGGGAGAAAATATATCTACTATATACAAACAGTATTTCTTCTTTTGATTTATTGAGTTATGGGGCACTGGTGGTACATGCCTTTAATCCCAGCACTCAGGAGACAGAAGCAGGTGAATCTCTGTGAGTTCAAGTTCAGCCTGTTCTACAAAGTGAGTTCCAGGGCAGCTAGGACTGTTACACTGAGAAAACCTGTCTCAAAAATAAATAAATAAATGATGAAATATTGAGCTGGTCAGTAATGGCATACACCTTTAATCCCAGCACTCGGGAAGTAGAGGCAGGCGGATCTCTTCGACTTCGAGGCCACCCTGGTCTATAGGCCAGCCAGGGCTGTTACACAGAGAAACCCTGTGATTATCTTGTTTGTGCTATAACATCTTTATTTGTTATAGCACAAACAAACGTTTGTGTGGAGCTAGTCACACTCGTTAGCCATGGAGGCCAGGCAGTGGGGGCACACATCTTCAATCCCAGCATTCGGGTAATCAGAGGCAGAAGAATCTCTGTGAGTTCAAAGCCACCTCAGGCCACATGAGCTTGAATCTGTCTAAAAGAGAAACAACAGTTCACACCTTTGAGCCCAGCACTTGGGATCACATGCTTTTAATCCCAGCACTAGGCAAGTGAAGACAGGAGTGACAAAGCTGGGTGGTGAGAGAGATATAAGGCGGGAGGAGACAAGATATTGCCCCCTTCGGTCTGAGGATTCCATAGAGATAAAGTCTCTCTAGTGGCTGGCTCCTTTACTTCTCTGATCTTTTTCAGCATTTACTGTGATATCTGATTCTGGGTTTTTATTATTAAGACCAATTAGAATTCACACTACAACTCTGTCTTGGAAAAGCAACAACAAAAAACAACAACAACAAAATTATTTTATTTATTCTTGCCTGCATGTGCCTGGTACCCATGGAGGTCAGAGGAGGGGGTTAGATCCCCTGGAATTGGAGTTACAAACAGTTGTGAGACATCATGTGGGTGTTGGGAATTGAACCCAGGTCCTCTGCAATAGCAATAATTGCTCTTAACTACTGCCTCATCTCTCCAGGCCCAAACAACTAATATTTCAACAAAACTTTAAAGAGCAAAGGAAGGCAACAGTTCTCCAAAGAAAATACAGCTAGCCAATATATGGAAATATGCTTAACATCGTTAGTCATTACTGAAATGCAAATAAAGCAATGATATAACATCTTACACTTATTAGAATATTTATCGCCGCCCCCCCAAGCCAGGTATGGTGGTGGAGCACATCTTTAATTCCAACACTTGAGACCTGGACAAGCATATTCCTGAGTTCAAGGCTAGCTTGGTCCAGGACAGCCAGGGCTATACAAAAAAAACCCCAAACAAACAAACAAACAAAAAAAAAAAACAAAAAAAAAACCCTATCATGAAAAACAAACAAAGAAGAATTTGAAAAATGGCATACATGGCTGTGCCGCACGCCTTTAATCCCAGCACTTGAGAGGCAGAGGCAGGTGAATCCCTGTAAGTTTGAAGCCAGCCTGGTCTACAAGAGCTAGTTCCAGGACAGCTAGGATACACAGGGAAACCCTGTGTTGAAAAACCAAAGAAAAATGGAATACAAATACAGAAACATACACATATGCTTGTGAGACTAAAACAGTATGGTCGTTCCTTAATAATCAGAGAATTACTATACAATCCAGGTTTTAAAAGACACCACTTCTGAGTGAGTATACAGCCAAGGAAATGAAAACAGGGCTCAATCAGATACCACACATTCATGTTCACAACACAATATTACAATAGCCAAAAAGTGGGATCCACCCAACCAACCATTTGAAGAGGAGTAGATAAATGCAGTATGGGGCTATCAAGATGACTCAGGAAGGCACTAGTCATGAAATCTGAGTTTAATCCTCAGGGCCCACATGATAAAAGATGAAAACTGACTCACCTGCCCTCCCCAGAAAAATTAACCTAACATTTGAAGTTGTTAAAAATGCAATATAATATCATGTCTTCAAAAGGAATGCAAATTTAGAGAGATGGCTCAACAACTGAGAGCAACTGTCCACTCTTCCTGAGGGCCTGAATTGATTCCCAACACCCACATGGTGGCTCACAACTGTCTGTAACTCCAGAAACCACATGCAAGCTATTAGTGCTATAACCTTTAGCTGGTCATCCAAACTCTGGACCTGCTGACTATAATCTAACTTATTTCATCAAATCCCTAAATTAAGAGACCTTTCTGGCTCCTACTCCATGGGTGTGTCATGTTACCCAACTTCATAAAGCCCCCCCACCATTCCATGACAAACCCCTACTCACAATTTCAGCACCTCACTAAACTATATGCTTTTACTTTTATTTACTACAAAAAAAAAAAAGTCTAAGTAACCCAAGCTAGCCTTGATTTGGAGTACAGGATGAATTCGAACTTCTGATCCTCTGGCCTCTACCCGTTAGGTACAAAAATAGGTCACTATACTAGGCTCTTAATATAATTCAAAACAAAATTCCCATATATTGCACAAATTAGTATTGAGTATGGAGTGTTTCTCCAGATGTTTAAATAAATACAAGTTTAAAAAAATAGCATATACACACACTTCTATATGCTGCAATGTCAATAAAACCCTGTCTCAAAAATCAAACAGCTGGGTGTGGTGGCACATGCCTTTAGTCCTAGCACTTGGGAGGCAGGAGCAGGTGAACCTTTATGATTCCAGGCCAGTCTGGTCTACATAGGAATCTCTTACCTAGACCATTCTACATAATGGGATCCTGTCTCAAAAATAAACATACAGGCTGTGAGATTGAGTTTGGTGCTAGAGTGCTTGCCTAGCTTACTCAAACTCCATAAAAGTGTAGGTGAATACAATCCAAAATTCTTATACAATCAACCCCCCCCACATACACACACTATCCAGCCTTAACTGGTTCTTCAGAAACAAAATACCCCAAATTTCCTGATATCAAAAAGTTACAGATTTGTCAAAGCACAAAAATTGATAATGGCTAGTTAACTCACATAAGTTAAGAAAAAAAACAAAACACAAATGCGTGGTGGCACACGCATTTAATCCCAGCACTCGAGGAGGATCTCTGTGAGTTGGAGGCCAGCCTGGCCTACAAGAGCTAGTTCCAGGACAGGCTCCAAAGCTATAGAGAAACCCTGTCTTGAGAAACCAAAACCAAAAAACCCCACAAATCCCAACAGATACCAGCCAAAATGTCAAAGTAGCGGGGCGTTAAGGGCTGCAGTGATGCTGTCTCAAAAACAAACAAACCTTTAGTTGGATGAAACAAACAAACAAAAAAAACCAAAAAAAAAAAAAAAACCAACAAATTTCCAGCTTGGGCTGGGCAGAATGGCTCCTGCAAAGCAGTTCTGCTATCAAAGAGGTGGTGACCGGAGAATACACCATCAGTTTCACAAGCACAACCAGGAAGTGGGCTTCAAGAAGTGTTCCCTTCAGGCACTCAAAGAAATCCAGAAACTTGGCATGAAGGAGATGGCGACTCCAGGCATACACACTGACAACAGGAACATCCCACATTTGTCCAGAAAATGTAATGCAGGTGAGGACTCACCAAACAAACTTCATACTGGTAACTTAAGCACCCGCTACCACATTAAAAAACCTACAGTCAATGGGGATGAGAACTAACCTGCTCAAAGTCAAATAATGTTACAAAATTGCCTCAAATAAATAAGTAAATAAAAGAAAAAAGAAAGAGAAAAAGATACTATGTAGTTATGGGTCATTCTCTGTACCTTCTGGATTTAAAGGTACTCTACTATTAAACGAAGAAAAATGTCAAATTAATTAGAATGAATAAATTTAACCACCTGAAAAAGTACCATCTCTACCATCTGTTGATAAATGAAACTGGGAATTAGGAAATTTTCAAATATCAGGGTAATGGGAGTTAAGTCTTTGAAACATACATTTGATTTCAAGGACCGGACTGAATACAAAGCCTATGAAAGCTTTTCAGACACAAAGCTATCCCATTCTTGGTACTGATTTTTTTTGTTTTTCGAGACAGGGTTTCTCTGTAGCTTTGTAGTCTGTCCTGGAACTAGCTCTTGTAGACCAGGCTGGCCTCGAACTCACAGAGATCCGCCTGCCTCTGCCTCCCGAGTGCTGGGATTAAAGGTGTGCACCACCACCGCCAGGCAAAATTTTCACACTTGCCTATTTTTTTTTTTTTTGGCTGATGGGGTTTGTAATAGGAATCTGTTATCTTTGAGAACTACTCATTTCTTCAAACCCAGCCTAACACTTCCTAAGTAACCTGTAATCAGAAGACCTACAACAGTTTCTTGATTTATAGAAGGGAGGAAGATTTTATTTCAAAAAGATGGTATGTGGTCAGGTGGTGGCACATGCCTTTAATCCCAGCACTTCCCAGCACCAAGCAGGCAGATCTTTGTGAGTTCCAGGCCAGCCTGGTCTACATAGTGAGTTCCAAGACAGCCAGAACTACACACACACACACACACACCCAAAAAAAAAAAAAAAACCTATCGCATTAAAAAAGAAAAAAAAAGCCAGGCAGCAGTGGTGGATGCCTTTAATCCCAGCACTCTGGAGGCAGGCAGATCTCTGTGAGTTCGAGGCCAGCCTGGTCTAAAAGAGCTAGTTCCAGGGCAGGCTCCAAAGCTACAGAGAAACCCTGTCTTGAAAAACCAAACCACGAATGAATAAATAAATAAATAAATAAATAAATAAATAAATAAATAAATAAATAAATAAATAAAAGCTAAAATATATAGTGTAAACTCTGGCCCAGAGACTATCCTCTTCCTCCTACATTTCAAGGGCTCTCCCTCCATATGGTATGTATGGCATGTATATAATGCTTAGCTAACAACTTTGTGAATAAGGCCAACCCAAAACAAACGCTGTATCTACTATGTGCCATGTTCTGTTCTAGAATACAGTGCTAAAAGAAAAATAAAACACACACGCCCCTATAGAGTTACATTTGATTTAGGGAGAAATATAAACAAGAAAAGTTAGGCGATTATAGCTATCCTAGAAGGTTGTAATCACTAGAACAGCGGGCAGAATGAAAGATCACTTGAAGAGTTTGTAATTCCGAGTAAGAGATGTTTACCCTACCCAGACCTCTGCCCATTCCTGCACCTGAGAGACAAATCCCGAAGTCAGACCCCAATACAAGACCAACACTGTATCAACTAAGTGGGCACTGCTGTTCCTGTCACTGCCACCCCAGCGCTCCTATCCGCCTTTCTGACTTCCAGGATCCTGACCACCTCTCCGGCCCTATTTTTCCTACGGCCATAGCGACCCGCGCTGCAACGAGACCATCACTACCTGTTACGGTAACTTTACTGTGGCCTCCTTCTTAACCTCAACCTTTTTGGTGAACGCTGTCCCCTTCCTCCACTGACAAAGCGGGCAGATGTCTTTCTCTCGGGACTCTTGACTTCAAAAGTGGCACTGGTCCTCGATAGGCAAGAAGCACTTGCTGCGAGATCTCTAGCCTTGCAAACATCCTCTGTAGCCACTGTGCTGAGCCAGGACAGCAAAGATCCGGGAGGCAGAAATGTCTAAGTTCCAACTTCAGAACTTTCTACCACTTCCCTGTTGATCTTTCTGGGGTCCATTTCTTTATCTGTCACACGGTTGTCATCACTACAGACCCTCTAAGGCTTGTCACGAGACTTAAAGGAAGGGCACACGAAGTGTTGGTGTCCGTCCCTCCACATTATGCAACCTGATATTTCACTCCGCCGAGGTCTGGTCATGGAACCTCCCTGGACCGTAAATGGAGGGCAGTGGAGTCTGAGTTACCGGCTGTGCTCGCGCTCCCTAAAATGTCCCGGTGCACGCGCGCGAGCAGTCAGCAACCCCGGGGTCGCACTCTCCCGACTAACGCGAACCGGGGACGAAGCCGGGGAAGCGGGGAAGGGGGGGGCAAACCACCTCAGTTCGGCCCTACGCGCCGCTTCGGCACTGGCGGGCCCTGGTTTCCTCTTGCGTAGACAGAGGTGGCGACCAACCGCTCAGCCCGCTTCCAGCCAGATCTGTCTCACCGGAACCTTGGAACCTTCCAGCACTCCTGCGCCGCACGCCGGTCCCCCCCACCCCCGGCGCGGCTCCACCCCGGGTCCAAGGGTTCCCCGCCCCAGGCCGGTACTCACCGCGGTGGGGACCAGAGATTTGCCCGCGGCTTGGGGCGAGCCGGGCCGCCTCCGGCCGCAGTCCTTCAGGCTGAGGAACTCGTTGGACAGGTCCAGAGAGTCGGTGGCCGAAGAGGTGGTGGAGCGACTGTGCAGCTCCAGGCTGCTGCGGAGAACCACCATGGTGTCCCGCTGCGGGAGCCGGAGCCCGTTGTGAGGAAGAGGGTGCGGGGCCACAGGAGGGGATGCCTCTCGGGCGCTGGCGCGCTCTGAATTCTGGCGCCACAAACTGCGCGCCCAGAGGCCTCAGAGGACGCGCGCGCGCGGAATCCCTCCGCCGCCGGGCCCGCCTCCTCCGATGGCCCCGCCCCCGGCCGCCGGCCCCGCCCCCTCCGCCGCAACGAGACCGACAAACCGGAGACTCTCCTCCCATCTGCTGAGCGCGGGAGCCTATGCCGACGTGAGCTGGGACTCCAGCGAGCCGCGTGGAGCGCCCAACAGGAACTTGAGACTTCTTTCTTCCTTCTATAGTTCCGGCTCACCGCCTTCAGTGGAGGGAGACAGAGAGAGCTGTGCGGTGTCCTGTTTGGAATTTTGGCGCGTGGATTTGGAGGGCCTCTTTGGCCACCTGCCGGTTGCTTCCCGCCATCTAGCCTTCAAACGCAAAATAAATAAATAAGTAAAATAAAATAAAAGTCCCTAAAGCACTTTGACTTCGAAACTGAAGAGCTTTTTGTTGATGAACGAATGAAAATAAATTAACTACCGGAAAGAAAACCTAATGATCCTTAAAGAGAGCTAAAAGAGCTGACAATAGCTATTGGGATAGACCGAGTCATACAATACATACCAGGGATAAAAACTGTAAAATCCTAATTTTTTTCCTTTGAAATTTTTGGGAAAAAAAAATCCTATTTTTTTAAAAGCTGCTAACTTGCTGTGAACTGTTAAAGACAGTTGACACGCAAGTTAATTGTTAGTCACCTTATAAATGATCGAATTCTTCAATGTGCTCAGAATTATGTTTGTAATCATGCTAAGTACGAATGTAACTCATTTACAGAGACAAACTTTAGCCTTCTGTATATGTTGTCAAGCTTAAGCCTAAAGCAAGTAACTAAAACTAAGTTTTTTGTTTTTTTTTAAGTCAGGTACTTAATAGATTAGATGACTACACTACCTTATGCGCGTCACCCTCCACCAGGGCCCTGTCCAAACTGTGGGTACTGTTTGGTTGCCTGCTGTCCCTAAAATTCTTCTGAAAGACTGCTGGTCAGTCTTTCAGGCTGCTGCTCGCAGTGCTGGTGCAAGGCAGAGGACCTTTGCCACAAATAAGGTCATCTTGGAGTAGCCCAGGATGGCTGTCCAGGTAGCAAGCAAATCTTGGTCATTTTTAATTAATACAAAGGCCATCTGGCATTAAAAAAAATTAAAATTAAAAGTCTTGCAAAACAAGTGATGTATAAATATCTCAATTTGATAAGAACAGACATCATTGAGCTTCTAACCTTTCCAGCTCTGCTACTTTCTCTCTTTCCTTCCTTTTTTTTTTCTTTGTTTTCTGTTTTTTGTTAGTCAAGACAGGGTTTCTTTTTTTTTCCTTTTTTCCCCCAGTGATATTTATTGAGCTCTACATTTTTCTCTGCTCCCCTCCCTGTCTCTCCCCTCCCCCCTTCAATGCTCCTCCAAGGTCCCCATGCTCCCAATTTACTCAGGAGATCTTGTCTTTTTATACTTTCTACTTCCCATGTAGATTAGATCTATGTAAGTCTCTCATAGTGTCCGTATTGTTGTCTAAGTTCTCTGGGATTGTGGTTTGTAGGCTGACTTTCTTTGCTTTATGTTTAAAAACCACCTATGAGTGAGTACTTGTGATAATTGTCTTTCTGGGTCTGGGTTACCTCACTCAAAATAATGTTTTCCAGCTTCATCCATTTTCCTGCAAAGTTCAAGCTGTCGTTATTTTTTCCTGCTATGTAGTACTCCATTGTGTAAATGTACCACATTTTCTTTATCCATTCTTCAATCGAGGGTCATTTAGGTTGTTTCCAGGTTCTGGCTATGACAAAGAAAGCTGCTATGAACATAGTTGAGCACATGTCCTTGTGACACTATTGAGCATCCTTTGGATATATACCCAAAAGTGGTATTATTGGGTCTTGAGGAAGGTTGTTTCCTAATTTTCTGAGAATTGCCACACTGACATCCAAAGGGGTTGTACCAGCTTGCATTCCCACCAGCAATGCAGATGTGTTCCCTTTTCCCCCACAATCTCTCCAGCATAAGTTGTCATCAGTGTTTTTGATTTTGGCCATTCTTACAGGTATAAGATGGAATCTCAGAGTTGTTTTGATTTGCATTTCTCTGATGACTAAGGATGTTGAACATTTCCTTAAGTATCTTTCAGACATTTTAGATTCCTCTGTTGAGAGTTCTCTGTTTAGGTCTGTGCTCCATTTTTTTATTGGACTATGTGATCTTTTGGCGTCTAATTTCTTGAGTTCTTTGTATATTTTGGAGCTGATGTGGGGTTAGTGAAGATCTTTCCCCATTCTGTAGGCTGTCGTTTTGTCTTGTTGACCATGTCCTTTGTTTTACAGAAGCTTTTCAGTTTCAGGAGGTCCCATTTATTAATTGTTTCTCTCATGTCTGTGCTACTGGGGTTATATTTAGGAAGTGGTTCACTGTGCCAATGCGTTCAAGTGTACTTCCCACTTTCTCTTCTATAATGTTCAGTGTGGCTGGCTTTATGTTGAGGTCTTTGATCCATTTGGACTTGAGTTTTGTGCATGGTGATAGATATGGGTCTATTTTCATTTGTCTACATGTTGATATCCAGTTATGCCAGCACCAGTTGTTAAATATACTTTCTTTTTTCCATTTGATATTTTTTGCTTCTTTATCAAATATCAGGTGTTCGAAGATGTGCGGACTGATATCTGGGTCTTCTATTCGGTTCCATTGGTCCTCCTGTCTGTTCTTATGCCAATACCAGGCTGTTTTCAGTAATGTAGCTCTGTAGTAGAGTTAGAAGTCAGGGATTGTGATGCCTCCAGAAGTTCTTTTGTTGCCCAGGATTGTTTTGGCCTTTCCAAATGAAGTTGAGTATTGTTCTTTCGAGGTCTTTGAAGAATTTTTCTGGGAATTTGATGAGCATCTTTTTTTTTAATATTTACTTATTTATTATGTATACAATATTCTGTCTGTGTATATGCCTGCAGGCCAGAAGAGGACACCAGACCTCATTACAGATGGTTGTGAGCCACCATGTGGTTGCTGGGAATTGAACTCAGGACCTTTGGAAGAGCAGGCAATGCTGGTAACCGCTGAGCCATCTCTCCAGCCCAAGACAGGGTTTCTTTGTGTAGCCCTGGTTTTAGCTCTGTAGATCAAGCTGACCTCAAACTCAGAGATCCATCTGCCTCTGCCTCCCAAATGCTGGGATTAAAGGTGTGCACCACCTCCGTCCAGTGGTTCTCTCTCTCTTTCTTTGTTTTTTGAGACAGGGTTTCTCTGTAACTTCGTAAATTTGGAATTTGGAACTAGCTCTTGTAGACCAGGCTGGCCTCGAACTCACAGAGATCTGCCTGCCTCTGGCTCCTGAGTGCTGGGATTAAAGGCGTGCACCACCTCTGCCCAGCGGTACTTTCTTTTTTTATTTTTGGTTTTTCGAGACAGGGTTTCTCTGTGTTCCTTTGGAGCCAGTCCTGGAACTAGCTCTTGTAGACCAGGCTGGCCTCAAACTCACAGCGATCCGTCTGCCTCTTCCTCCCGAGTGCTGGGATTAAAGGCATGTGCCACCACCACCCCGGCGGTACTCTCTTTCTTAATAAACATTTTCTGCAGACAAAAGAAACAGGAAATCCTGGTGGGCATTTGTTGGACCCTGATATCCATCTGTAATAATGCTGCTTTCAATCCAGCCCCGGCGCTGGCACAAATGTCTGTACCATCACGTCCATTTTATGTGGTGCTGGGGATTAAATCAAGGCTTTCTTTCATGGTAGGCAAACATTCTACCTACTGAGGTACATCTCCAGCCACCTACATTCTAATTAAAAAGGATTTATACCTGTCGAAATGCTTAGCCTTTGCTTGGAGAGGTGTGAGAATGGGAACAATTTCAAAGTGATGCCAGTTTTTGCTGGTTTTTGTATAGGGTACGTAGTCACATGATTCCAACATAGAAACCCCTAGCTGTGAGAGACTTAACAAAACATTAGCATAGTTTCTAAGAGCTGTGGCGATAGGATGACTTCCCCTCCTTTTTTCACCCCCGTTAAAACGACCACTTGGAAATTATACTATTTGTTCTTGCCAACACTTATTGATAGGCCCCGCCTAACCTACCCCCACCGGAGCACTTACTAAAAAGATCTTACAATTTTCAATATGTATCTTTGACAATTTAGAAGTCTCTCTGAAGGACCCGAGCACCATTTGAAACAGAATCCACAGGAAGGGATATGGTTAATTCTTGAAGTCTCTGTGGGAGGACTCTGCGGGAGGACTCTGCGGGAGGACTCTGTGGGAGGACTATACTTCAGAGGACTGTGACTTCCATAGTTATGTGCCGACAACAACTTGATGTGGGAAAATTGATAAAGCCTTTGTATCTGGCACGAACACCGGAATGTTGGGATTGTTTTAAGGTGCACCAAAGCCTTGAGAACTCAGTTTAACCAACAATATATACAAACTCAATCCTTGAAGCACACGTATTTAGAAAACAGCATTGTAAACTTCATTTTACAGATGTGGAAACTGAGGCACAAGGAGTAGGACAATGGAGAAGTAACTCTGCCCAAGGGCACACACGCTCATAGAACCTGCTAGATAAGTTCAAAATCTAGGTATGGTGTGGGCCTGTAATTCTACCACTCAGGTGATAGCCAGTGAGGGCCATGTGAGACCCTGTCTCACCCCACCTTTGCACACAAGCTCCAAAATGACCAGGAGACAATCACAGATTAGGCAGCCACTGAAACTACAGAATAGCTGGGTGGTGGTGGTGCATGCTTTTAATCCCAGCACTTGGGAGGCAGAGGCAGATGGATCTCTGTGAGTTCGAGGCCAGCCTGGTCTACAAGAGCTAGTTCTAGGACAGGTTCCCAGAACTACAGAGAAACCGTCTTAAAAAACCAAAAAAAAAAAAAAAAAAAAGAAAGAAAGAAAGAAAGAAACTACAGAGACGTGTATGCATCTAAGGCTGGAGCAGAGGACTCAAGGAGTAACAAATTTGACACTGGCTCCTCTCTATCTCTTTGAGGAAGGCTTGTCTTGTCTATGAGAAGGCAGATCAGTCTGCTGGTGTGGGATGATGTGCAGGTGCTGGGAAGAAAGGCGACCCCAGAACATGGTGTTTGTGTGAGTCAGCAACCTGTGAAGGCACATCAGGGCCAAGTTTGAAAAGCAGAGGTGATTCCCACAGCACCTGGGGCAAGAGTACTAGCGAGGGAGGAAGGAGACTAGAAGGTACCTGTGTGACCTTGCTAGCCACCTACAACTGTGTGCAGGCCTCCCCAAGCTCTGATTTCTGTGTCCAGAGAGTTGACGAAAGAATAAACCTTCAAGGGGCTGGAGAGATGGCTCAGCGGTTAAGAGCACTGCCTGCTCTTCCAGAGGTCCTGAGTTCAATTCCCAGCAACCACATGGTGGCTCACAACCATCTGTAATGAGATCTGGCACCCTCTTCTGGCCTGCAGGCATACATGGAGGCAGAATGTTGTATACATAATAAATAAATAAAATCTTTAAAAAAAAAAAAAGAATAAACCTTCAAGGTCATAGAGGTACCAAATTCTGAGCCTACGTGTAATTATTCAGACACAGATAAGGCCACACTTCCGGGTTCTAAAGGCAGACGCGTGCGGACTGGCCGTTAGGCACAAAGGGCCCCGTGTGACCCACGTGCACACATGCGTGGTTACATCCACATATGACTCAGCTAAACCCTTGCGCGCATGCGTGAGTCACCCGTCATCTGCGTCATCAGTGTGATGTAGTCACGCCAACCCCTGTGTGCATGTGCTAGACAGCTTTTAAAAGCTGGACGTGCCATTTCTCTCTCTCTCTCTGCACACCTTTTCCTAGGCCTGTATGCACCCCCCTCTAATAAAGTACTAAGCGGGTTTGTTGGTGTTCTGTGTCTCCTTCTCACTCATGCCAGGTAATTTCACTGGTGCCATGACTCGACCGTTGAGCTCCAGCAACCCTCTGGTGTTCCTAGAAACAGGGGGACTGCCCCCCAACCACGGTCTTCAAGGCTACAGTTGTTCCCTTTGCTGGCATTCATCTGTGGCTTGCTTCCCTCAGTTGAGATTGTGTTTGGAATGGCCCGGGGCCAATCCACTCTTGACTGAGGGCCCAGGGTACCTCAGATCCTTCTTTCTCTCTCTTTTTTTCCATTTCTTTTCTTTTTTTTTTCCTCACTGTGAGAGGCCACTTGGAGCAGCCTCTGGCCTCACTGGGTTCCAAGTCACTCCGACCAGATCTAGACAGACCTAACTGTCCCACCCGTGGCAAGGGTTCACCCTCCCACAGGTCTTGTGACACGCTGATTTGCACCCCGCCTATAGGGGGAGACGTCCTGTTATAGGCCTTGTGGTGTCGCCGTTTCACGGGTTTTCACGGTCTCAACTATGGGAAGCAAGCCATCCAAACCCATCAATCCCCCCTGGGATGCCTTTTAGAGGCCCTGAAACCCTAGTCCTTAATGCCCTACATTCAGATTCCCACACTTGTCCACCTTTGTTCAAAAAAATGGCCTCGTTACAATTTAGATGGAAATCTAAAGTGGCTGCCTAATGGCACCTTGATGCTGATATTTTACTGGAGCTTTCTAACTACTGTCAGCGCACAGGCAAATGGAAGGAGTTTCCTTACATCCAAGCCTTTTACTATTTCAGCTCTAAGCCTAAGCCCTCTGTCCTTGCAAGTTGTTCGCCTGCTCACATGTTCCTGGCTATGCCATCTGTACCAGAAGAACCCTCTACTTCCGCTCTGGACCCAGCTAATGAACCCCCACCTTTTTGACCTCAGTGGGCAGCTACCTCCATCCCCCTAGTTTCTACTCCTGTCCCTTCAGCCCCTGCTGTTGTTCCTTTAACCCCAGTTCCTACTCTTGTCCCTTTAGCTCCTACTCCTGTTTCTACGCTGGTTCCTTTTTCCCACTGCTTACATCCCGCTGCCTCACCACCTCCCTCTGCTTGCTCTTCAGCTCTCTCTCCCCCCCACTACCTGCTCCAGTAGCCCCACTGAATCATTCTTCCTCTCCAGTGCCTGGCCGCAACAGCCGCCCTGCTCTGGCACCCACCTTTACCCCTCCTCTCACACGCTTGTGTGCTGCTATGGAACCTAACCCTAACCAAGCCAAGCCCGCTACAGTTCTCCCGTTGCGAGAGGTGGCTGGTGTAGATGGATTGATTAGGGTATATGTTCCTTTTTCACTCTCAGAACTCTCCTATATAGAACAAAAACTGGGGTCCTATACATCTAATTTATCACTTTCATAAAACAATTCTTTTATCTTACCCAGTCTTATAATCTCACCTTTCATGACATCTATATGATCTTATCTAATAACCTACTTCCTGAAGAGCACAGGCAAGTTTGGGAACAGGCCAGACTACATGAAGATGAGGTTCACCAAACTCTTGCCTCCCACCCTCCCAGAGCAGAGGCGGTCCCAGAGCGAGAGCCACACTGGGATTATAATACTCCGGGTGGGATTTTAGCTAGGGACTGGTGTTTGACTTGCCTCCTGGCAGGTCTCTGTAAGGCTGCCCTCAAGCCAGTAAACTATACTAAACTCTCAGAGATCATTCAAGATATGAAGGAAAATCCTTCCACATTTATGGAATGCCTTACAAAAGCTCTGTTACAGTATACTAACTTAGATCCAGAAACCACAGAGGGCAGACAGTTACTCATGACTCATTTTTTTAAGCAGTGCTACTCTGACATTAGGGCTAAACTTAAATGTTTGGAGAAAGGCCCCTTGACCCCGCAGGCAGAAGTCTTAGAGTTGGCTTTTAAGGTGTACCATGCGAGAAATGACAAAGCCCAAAATCACTGTCACGTGCTAACCACGGCCTCCCAACAGGCCGAGGTGACAGACCACCCGATCCATGTTGTTGTGCATACTGTTCCCTTGCCCCCGGGGCTCGAGAACTGCCAGGCCTGTGTTTCAAATGTGGTAGAACTGGTCACTGGGCCTGAGCATGCCCTAATCCTCATCTTAGTCCCGCGAGACCTTGTCCGAGATGCCATAGGGAAGGACATTGGGCAGTAGATTGTCCTCATGCACATAGAAGCATGCAGACATCAAACCCAGGAAATTCCCAAGTTGACCTTCTAGGTCTGGCCGTGGACGAGTGAGGCTGCCTGTGCTCCTTTGACCCGACATCAACCGTCATCTGTGACAGGGAGCCATGGGTAAACATCATGGTATCAGGACGGCCCATCTCCTTTCTCTTGGACACTGGAGCCACATACTCAATACTGAGGGAATTCTGGGGGCCTACCTCTCTTTCTAGTTTCCCTATTGTCTGGGTAGGGGGACAGCTTTAGCTACCTCAGCAGACCCCACCACTTAACTGTGTTTTTAGGGGTATTTATCTCACTCATTCATTTTTAGTCATGCCAACCTGCCCAGTACCTCTCATGGGAAGGGACTTTTTAGCAAAAGTAGCTTTCCTTTGCTCCTCCCATTCACCTTACCCCAGACTCACCAGCAGCTCCACTCCTCCTTCTCCTAGCCTCCCAACCTCTCAACTCCAATGTGTTTTTTCCTCTACCAGCCTCCCAGGTGGACCCCCAAGTCTGGGACACCCAAAACCCCTCTGTTGCTAAACACCATTCCCCCACTGTTATCCAGTTACAAGATCCTACTAAGTACATCACCCAAGCTCAGTACCCCCCTCTCTCCAGAGCCTTAGGGGACTTAAGCCTATTATCTCTGACCTTTTAAGAAAAAACCGACTTCGCCCCACCTCTTCTCCCTTTAACACTCCTGTACTTGCTGTTAAAAAACCTAATGGAGGGCTGGAGAGATGGCTTAGAGGTTAAGATCACTGACTGATCTTCCAAAGGTCCTGAGTTCAATTCCCAGCAACCACATGGTGGCTCACAACAATCTGTAATGAGATCTGGTGCCCTCTTCTGGCCTGCAGGTGTACATGCAGGCAGAATACTGTATACATAATAAATAATAAAGAAAACATTAAAAAAAAAACCTAATGGAACCTATCGCCTGGTTCAAGACCTCTGGCTCATTAACTCCACAGTGGTCCCTCTTCATCCTGTACTGCCTAATCCTTACACGCTTCTTTCCACTATTCCTCCAGGAACCTCCCACTTCTCAGTTCTAGACCTCAAGGATGCCTTTTTCTCTCTTCCTCTTAGCTCTCAATCTCAAAACATCCTTGCCTTCACCTGGACTGATCCTGACACTCTCCCCTCCACACAGCTCACCTGGACTGTCCTTCCCCAGGGATTCCAGGACAGCCCACACCTGTTTGGCCAGGCTTTAGCTTCTGATCTTCTCTCACTGTCTCTCCCTAAGTCTAAACTCATACAGTATGTGGATAACATTTTACTTTGCAGCCCATCATTGGAGATCAGCAAAACTGATACCTCTGCTCTTTTAAACTTCCTGTCCAAAAGGGGCTATAGAGACTCATCTTCTAAGGCTCAACCATCTACCCCGCAGGTCATATATTTGGGATTAACTATAACCCCCAACTCAAAAAGCTATTACCCTAGACAGAAAGAAACTAAGTCAGTCCCTTCCATAAAAGAAGAGCTTTTATCATTCCTAGGAATAGCTGGTTTCCTGCGTTCCTGGATCCCCTCTTTTTTTTTTTTTAAGATTTTATTTATTTATTATGTATACACTCTTCTCAGTATTCTGTCAGAATGTATGCCTGCACACCAGAAGAGGGCACCAGAGCTCATTACAGATTGTTGTGAGCCACCATGTGGTTGCTGGGAATTGAACTCAGGACCTTTGGAAGAGCAGGCAGTGCTCTTAACCACTGAGCCATCTCTCTAGTCCCTGGATCCCCTCTTTTTTTCTCCTAGGCTGCCCCTTATTCAAGGCAGCTCTCGGCTCTCTGCATGATCCCCTTCTCCATCCTGTTACTAAACCCTTCCAGAGACTCCAGCAAGCCCTTATCCAGGCCCTAGCTCTTCATCTCCCAGATCTAACATGTCCTTTCTCCCTCTATGTAACAGAGAAAGAGGGATATGCCCTTGGGGTCCTAGGACACCAGCTGGGACCTTCTTTTGTACCTGTAGCATACCTGTCAAAGAAGATAGACCTCACCACTCAGGGCTGGGCACCCTGCATATGTTCTTTAGCGGCCGCTGAGCTTCTTATTCATGAGTCAAAAAAACTAACCTTTGGGTCACCCACCACTATCTTCTCCCACCACAATCTGTCCCACCTCTTAACTTACAAAGGCTTACAAATCTTACCCCCTTCCCAAGTTCTTTTCCTCCAGATGGCACTAGTAGAAGATGCCACACTCACTTTCCAATGCTGCCCACCCCTTAATATCTCAAATCTCCAACCTCAACCTAACATTAATTACTCCCCATCTCACTCCTGCATAGAGATCTTATAGGATCTACTGCCCCACCCCTCACATATACAGGAGGGCAAACTGTCCCAGACCACTTATACCTGGTACACAGATGGCAGCTCTTTTTATGTGATGGGACCTGTAGAGCAGGGTATGCCATAGTATCGGATACTGGGGTAGTGGAGGCATGGGCACTCCCTATCCATACCACTAATCAGCAGGCTGAGTTGATAGCTCTTACCCGTGCCTTCCAGTTAGCAAAAGGACACTCTTTAAATGTTTACACAGACTCCAAATATGCCTTTCCTATCCTCCTGTCCCACGCAACTATCTGAAAGGTGCGTGGGCTTCTTACAACGAAAGGAGGATCCATAACTAACTCAGGTTACATTATGGACCTGTTAAAAGCCTCCCATCTCCCCAAAGCTATAGGAATTATTCATTGTTGGTCTCATCAGACCGACAGTTCCATTATTTCCAAGGGAAATAACTGGGCTGAACAAGCAGCTAGAACAGCAGCATTCCAGAGCCCAAACCTACCTCCGTCACCTCAGGGGGTTCACACAGTACAGCCTGCATTCTCACAGACACCCCCCTGACACCTAGCAAATTCCGTCCTACCTCCATCAGCTCTTTCATCCTAATAACAAAGCTCTGTTTCATCTTGTTAGGGCTCACCTCCAACCCACCCCTGAGCACTTAGAGTTCTTAAAAGCTATCACTGCCTCTTGTAAAATCTGTCAAAAGTCAGATCCCAAGACCAAATATCGTAGCTTCCCTTTTCCCACCCACCAGGCCAGGGGCTCCCTTCCAGGAACTGACCGGCAGCTGGATTTTACTCATATGCCCACGGTCAGAAGAGTTAAATATCTCCTGGTCTTGGTGGACATAATGTCTGGGTGGATTGAAGCGTTTCCCACTACTAATAAGAGGGCCCAGACAGTTTTCAATGTTCTTCTCTGAGAAATCATCCCCCAGTTTGGAATCCAAACATCTCTTCAGTCGCATAATGGCCCAGAGTTCACTTCCCAGATTTCCCAAAGTTTGTCCAAGGCTCTTAACATCCCCTGGCATTTTCACATCCCATACCACCCGCAGTCTTCAGGGAAGGTAGAATGAACTAACCACTCTTTTAAAAAAATGTTCTAGTTAAGATGTTACAGGAGCTTCACCTCGACTGGGTAAAACTTTTGCATCTGGCCCTTCTAAGGCTTAGGGCTCTCCCCAAAAGCCCCCTTTTCATCTTGCCCTTTGAACTCATGTATGGGCAGCCAGTTTTAACCCCTGGCCTCTCACCTAAGACCTCTCCCCTTCCTGGTCACCTGCTTGCTCTGCTGTTATCCCATCTAGGCTCCCTATTATGGGATTTTACTGACTACTCATTACCTCAACCATGTGTTACTTCATGACCACCACTGATTAAAATAGGGGATCAGGTATTATTCTCTCCCCCAGACCAATACCCCTTACCACTTCCCCTAAATGGCAGGGCCCCTTTAAAGTAATTCTTGTAACTCCCACAGCTGCCAAGCTCAAGGGACTCTCTCATTGGATCCACCTGTTGCATCTTAATCCTTTTACTCTTCCAACTCAAGATACCCCCTCATATATGGTAACTCAAACAGGGCCCTGTTCCCTTAAGTTCCAGAGGACACCAAGATCAGCCAATCTCTCTCCAGTTCCAGAAAAAGAAAAGCCTCATCCTTACTCAACTCTCCTGTGCCAGAAACTCCATATACTCTCCCTCTTCCTCTTTCTCCTATCTGCTTTACCAACTTCTCCACATCTCCAATATCATGCTTAAATTTCCAGTTAACCACTCAGCTGTTATTACAGGGCCCATCATTAAACATAGAGCCAGAGGTACAAGGACTGTCAAAAGCCCAGGTGGTAAGAAACAATAACGAGTTTGTAGCCCCAAACTCCAAAAAACTCACAAAACAGACTTGAACATAACAGGTTTATCACTGACTGCAGCAGTGTTTCCTGGATGTTAAGGTAATACCATGATGCAAAAGGAAAACCAGTGCCTTAGGATTTACTTCAGGTAAAACATTAAAGGGTCTAATAATTATCCTTTTCAATAATTTCCTCCTTCCACCCCATCATCTTCCATTCTATTGTTGTAATCATAAACTTTTAATATGTCTAAAATTTATTTCTTTTCAAACATTTTTTTCATAAGCTCCAGGGAGTCAGTTGGACCTACCTAAATGGGCCAGACTCACCTAGAATAAGTATCATTTCATTCTTCCCTTATCATTCCTGGTCTCGGGAACCCTTGGGAAATTCCCTCCTCCACCCCTCCAAACAAAGAACCCCCCTTCTATCTTACATCTTGGGACTCTCCTCTCTTAATCACTGGGATCTAAAATTTTTTCCAGACATAATTTTCTGCCTTTCCAGCATCTTGCAAGGTCCAAGCTGCCAGCCAGCCATTTCCTCAGAGCCCAGAAAATACAACAGTAATCAGCCACTCCAGGACATGGTCAAGCATCTCAACTCCTCAACGCTCTCAAAGTCAGCGTGAAGCAGTCAGAGAGACCTTATGATGCCCCATTCCCATTCATTAAGACCCCCCAAAAAGCTGGGTGGTGGTGGC